>LS990919.1:36265113-36400543 GCA_900464855.2 Musa schizocarpa
ACTGGTGGCACCACCGCCTGACACTTCTACTGGGTGGTACCATCGCCTAGTCTAGCGGTACTATCGCTTGACATAGTCTCAGAGACTATGCCACGACGGTTTCACTTGTTGGGTCACTGTTTGGGCCTTTCACTTAGCCCAACATAGCCCAAACTTGGCCCAATTAGCCCCTAATTGATTTGACCCAATTCCAATCCAATTATTTGTTAACTATAAATTTTAAAACATTTACTAAGCTAAATAAGTCCGTAAGTCTAGGTTTCTTCCGGCATGCTTCTAGCGATCTTTCGACGAACTTCCGACGATCTCTCGTCAATGTTCCAGCAAACTCTTGGCAAGCTCTTAGACTTCACAATGATCTTCTTAGTGAGTTATGACGAGCTTCTTTAGCAAGCTCTTGGACTTCTTGATCAATTTCGATAGAACTTCCGACGAACGTCTAAACTTTCGACGAACTCTCGAACTCCCAACAAACTCCTAATGAGAATGAGTGAATTCATTCTCAATCTAATATCTCAAACCAGTCTGTCTAATTGTCTCAATATCTCTCTCGAGTAACCTATGACTGAGATTATTTAGGATCTGTGTTTTAAGGCGAATCGGTCTCATTATCGTGATCTCATTACGATCCGATTCTCATTGCACAAATCCAAGAATATCACAATATATACATGCATATATGCAATAGTCAATATAAAGTGATAAATACTAAAATATAATAAGTAAAACGACTGCATGTCAAGTCACACATACCATCACTCACGTGATTGGCTTGTTGGGCACCTATGACTAGCAATTGAAAGAAAAAATAGGAGCTTACAAGAAATGGCAAGAACCATGTTAAATGAACATAGCCTGCCCAAATATTTTTGGGTCGAAGCCATTAACACGACATGCTATGTCATGAATAGGATTCTAGTAAGATCATTATTTTCCAAAACTCCTTATGAATTATGGAATAACAAAACCCAATGTTTCATATTTTAAAGTTTTTAGTTATAAATGTTTTATTTTAAAAGAAAAATATATCTTGGAAAATTTTGATGCAAAATTCGATGAAGGTATTTTTCTTATATATTCTTCTACTTCTTCTAAAGCATTTAGTGTGTTTAATAAAAGAACTTTACTCATAGAAGAATTTATTCATGTTGTTTTCAATAAGGTTTCTGAATTTAAGAAAAATAATTTAAATAATGATTTTGATTTTGGTGCTTTAAATTTGAATAAAACCTCTCCTCCCACTTGCAACTTGGATTCTTCCAAATAATCCTTACCTAAGGATTGGAAGTATGTAGATGTTCATCCTAAAGAGTTAATCATTGGAGACACACCAAAAGGTGTTCAAACTCATTCTTCTCTTAAAAACTTTTGTACAAATATAGACCTTTTATCTCAAATTGAACCTAAATGCATTGACGAGACCTTGAAAGATGATTCATGGGTTATTGCAATGCATGAGAAATTAAATCAATTTGAGAGAAATGAGGTGTGGAAGCTTATTCCTAAACCTAGTGACCATTTGATAATTAGTTCTAAATGGGTCTTTAGAAACAAGCAAGATAAACTAGATATCGTGGTTAGAAACAAAACTAGATTAGTGGCCAAAAGTTTCAACCAAGAAAAATATATCGATTATGAAGAAACATTTGCTCTTATGGCTAGACTTGAAGCCATAAGAATTCTCCTTGCCTATGCTAGTTTTAATAATTTTAAGTTATTTCAAATGGATGTTAAAAGTGCTTTTCTTAATGATTTTATTTTCAAAGAAGTTTATATTGAACTACCTCCTAGATTTGAGAATGTTAACTTTTCAAATCATATGTTTAAGTTGACAAAGGCTCTCTATGGATTAAAACAAGCCCCTAGAGCTTAGTTTGAGAGACTTAGTTCTTTCCTTATTTAAAATAATTTTATGAAAAGCAAGGTCGATACTACATTATTTATTAAATATCATTATCCAAATTTATGTTGATGATATCATTTTCGGTTCTTCAAGTGAATCTTTATGTAAATTGTTTGTCAAAAGTATGAGTCAAGAGTTTGAAATGAGCTTAATGGGTGAATTAATTTTTTTCTCAGGATTGCAAATTAAACAACTAAGTGATAGAATTTTTATTAGTCAAACTAAGTATGCTTTAGATCTATTGAAACGATTTAATATGGATAGTGCTAAAGCTATTAATACACCAATGAGTACTTCTACAAAACTAGATATGGACACTAATGGAGAATGTTTTGATCAAAAGACTTATAGGGGTATGATAGGTAATATATTATACCTCACAACAACTAGACCCGATATCATATTTAGTATTGGACTATGTGCTAGATTTCAATCTAATTATAAGAAAACTCACTTAAAAGTTGTTAAAAGGAATTTTAGATATCTAAAAGGAATTCCTAATCTAGGATTATGGTATCCAAATTCTAAAAACTTTGAGTTACTTGTTTATGCCGATGCTAATTTTGTTGGTTGTCAAATAGATAGAAAAAGCATATTAGGAACATGTCAACTCTTAGGTCATGCACTTATCTCTTGGTCTTCTAAAAAATAAAACTCGGTTGCATTATCTACAATTGAAGCCGAGTATATAGCAACAGGTGCATATTGTGCACAAGTTATCTGGATGAAAAACACTTTAGAAAATTATGGAATTCACTTGAAAAATATACCTATAAAATGTGATAACACTAATGCAATATATTTAACAAAAAATCTCATTCAATACTCTAGAACTAGACATATTGATATTAGGCATCATTTTATAAGAGATCATATTAACAACCATGACATATCTCTAGAATTTATTGATATAAAACATCAATTAACTGACTTTTTATAAAACCATTGATTGAGGAATAATTTAATTTTATTAAAAGGAAATTATGTATGTTAAATCTTTGTGATGCATAAGTTCCTCTTTTATATTTTTTAGATTTCTCAAATTTTAAAAATTGAGTCTTCTATTTTGAGATCATTTACTATTATTTCTTCTTTTTATAAAAGAAGAGATCTGATTCATGGATCATTGGTATGTTTGATCTTTTATGAGCTGATCATTTCTATCATTCTTCTTTCTATTTAAGAAAGTAGAACTTCGTTGATATGATATTTACGCAAATGAGTGTTGGCACCATATAATGATTATGATCTTGTTTATCTCAAAAGAAAAGGAGGCAAAAGTATTTGCTTGCTACATATCAAAAGAAAAACGCTAGACAAAGAAAACCAACACCGAAACAAAGCACCGGTAGTGGCACCACTAGACTAGCGGTAGCACCGACAGTACTCACTGCTTGTAGGTGGTAGCATCGCCCAACTGGCGGTACCACCGCCCGCAACCCTACCTTATAAAAACCCAAGTTAGGGCCGATGGTAGAACCACACCTAACCCTCTCTACATCCCTATAAACCTCTCCACACCCCTCATTCCTCTTATTTTCCCTCTAGAAACTCAAGAAACTCTTATCCTTTACAAAACTAAGGATCAATCTCAAACCATCATTTGGTGATCACAAGAAGGTTAATCTACAAAGGTAATTCCTAAACTCAATTAGTTCTCTCATTCTCCATTCATTACTTGTTCTTATTCTTTGTGATATATGTAGTCTCCATGACATCTAGAATATCCTCAAGGGACAAAGAAATAATAGATTAGATGAAACCTATGATACCAAACTCTTTAATTCCTCTCAACATGCCCTTAAATTTTTAACCTTTGGGTCTATAAGTGTACATAAGGGAAAATATATAGATCTAGAAGAATTGAGTAGTTTGGAACCAATTCAATGATTTGCTAACTTAAATATCCTAATTCTTCAAATAAGTAAACCCATTTATTCTAGACTTGTTCGGTTGTTTTACAATAACTTGTATGTATATGAAAATGATAGTGTCCATTTATCTCTTAGGGTATCAGATACCCATTACGAATAGTATAATTTACAATATTATAGGAATTTTGAAGAAAAGGAGAGGTTGCTATGTTAGAGGAAAATGGGATACAGAATCGGTTGGGATCACATATTCTGAGGCTTTAGATAGTTTTTTGGTAACTCAAATTTGTCTATAGTTCCAAAAAAGTTATGAACATTTGCTACTTTTCAACACAAAATTGCTTCATTACATCATGATAAGTATTTTACTTCCAAAATAACACCATCATAATGAAATTAGTCAAATGAAATTAGGAACTATGTATTGGATTATGGTAGAAAATGATAACTGTTTTGGATATCTTATATGACAAAATATGATTAAACTATCAACAAAGGATATGATGCTTCCATATGGTGGCTTAATTACTAGACTAATCCATGCACATGACATAGTCATTCCACTAGACGAAGAAACCTTTAAACTAGATAGATTTAATGTCATAAATAGAAACCTATTAAAAATATTAAAATGTATAGTAAAGAATAGGGTTTGGACTAGATTACCTGGGAGGATTGAACCTCCCCCACATTAATCAGAACTAGAAACACCCATATATAGCAAAAGTCAATCTCCTCCTACTAGTCCTTTTGAGGCAGTACCCCCAACTAAGCCAGCACCCTCCTCATCTACCGATACCATAGTGACTCGATTGGATCAAATTGAACTATGTCAAGATCAAAACTTAATTGAGCTACAACAAATTCATCAACAGCTTAATACTCTGTTCAGGCATTTCGATTTACCACTACCTGAATAGCTTGTGTATGTTTTTTTGTTGATGACAAAGGGGGAGACATCGACGGGTTCTTCTATGTACTTTTTAATGGGATTCTTCTATATACCTTTTAATGTGATTCTTCCATGTACTTTTTAATGTGATTCTTTCATGTACTCTTTAATGTTACCATACAATGATGTATGCTTTATTATCATGTATGAAATGATGAAATTAAGCATGTTATACTTAGATGACTTTAATCTATGCTGATAGACAATGTATGAAACTTCGATATATTGCATTTGATCTTAGTGATAAAAATTGTTTCACTTGAATTCAAAGGTCATGATTCCTTTTTGAAATTCAAGTTTGGTTTATCTTATTTTGGCATGTAGATAGGGGGAGTTAAGGTTAATTCTGTCATCAATTGGTTGTCATCATCAAAGGGGAGATTATTAAATCTCGAATTTTGATGATGAAATCAATTGATAAATTATTGATCTAATCCATATGTTGATAAGAGTATTGCACGATTAACTACGATAATAAATAAGGCATAAAGTAGATGTTGGGTCGGAGTCAAAGATCAGATGATACATCGAAGATTCGGACGATATGCTAAAAGCTCGCCGAGAGTTCATCGGGAGCTCACCGAGAGTTCATCGGGAGTTTACTGAGAGTTCTTCAGGAGTTCGCCAAGAATTCATTGGGGGTTCGCCAAAAGCTTGTCGAGAGTTCACCATAAGTTCATCGAGACTTCACCGGAAGAACAATTGGCATACCAAACAAAAATTTCTTAGTTAATGCTTTAATTGTCATAGTTAAAACTTAGCTTGAGTTAGGATTGTGAGATAATCCCACTAACTCAATTAGGGCCTAAAACAAGGCTGAGTTGGGCCGGATGGATGGCCTACTCAACCACTTGGAGCCATGCCAAGCGGTGGCACTATTGAATCTCATATTTTGATGATGAAACTAATTGATAATATTTATCTGATCTGCATTTTGAGTGACATAGGAAGCTTCAATCAGAAAGAGACAATTAAGGTAGGAAGAATCATATTGGGCTAGAGTGAAACATGTTAGAAGATTAGACGTCGAGCCGGAGGATCGATCAACGTATCGATAGAAGGCCTCGGGGCATGGGATTGGGCTTTGGGCCAATAAGAGCGAAAATTATGCTAAGGAAATCGGAGTTGTGGAGGTCAACTAGCCAATTGAGCAATAGACTGTAAGAGAGGACAATGCGCCGAAAAATCAAATGAAGTGTCGATGAACCAATGACATGCCGGACAATATTTGATTCAAGCTTTGTAATAATTGTCTAGATCGAAGTAGATTTTAGGCGTAATTGGGTTGGAATTGAGCCAACTTAATTAGGGTCTAATTGGGCCCAAGTATAGGCTTTGTTGGGCCAAGTTAAAGGCTCAAACAATGACCCAACATGTGGAATCGTCGATGGCACAATCTTCGAGACTATGTCAAGCGATGGTACCATCAGTCTAGGTGGTGGTACCACTAGTTTGGGCGATGGTACCACCTAGTGTCAGTGTTGTAAGCGATGGTATTGCCTAGCACAGGCGGTGGTATCACTAGTACCCCGAAAACTGGGGATAAGATACTTTTAGGCTCTAAGTTTGAATGCACTTAAAGCCTATAAATACCCCTCTCATCTTTGGTTAATATACACAAGCACAGAGAGCTTAAAAGTGGAAAAGCTCTGTAGCAATCACTTGAGAGATCCCTTTCTCTAGTTCAAAGTTTAGAATTATGTTTACGGAGAAGTGAGTGCTTGTAGAAGGTTGTCTCCTAAACTTATGAAAAGGAGAAGATGGGTGTAAAAGAGTAGTTGATCTTCGCCCATTAAAAGAAGATCGGTAATAGAAGCCGGTGGCCTCGAGTGAAGAGGATTCAAGAGTGGATGTAGGTCACGACGACCGAACCACTATAAAAATCTAGTTTGTATTTCCTTCATGCATTTTCCTTATATTGCAAACTAAATTCTTACTTTTACTACACTTCCGTACACTTTCAAGTTAAACTCATTTTGTCAAAGCGATTTTATCGAACGAGATTTCCAACTCATTATAATTTTACCGCTACATTAATTCACCCCCACCCTTTTATTGCTGACTCGATCCTAACAGGCACCGCCCAAGGTGGGCAGTGGAACCCCTTGAGGCTCAGCCTCCTAGGTGGTATGGGCGATGGTACTGTCGGTAGTTAATGCTGCCTTGTCAAGCTGTGGTACTGCCTTGTCAAGCTATGGTACCATCAAAGCCTAGTCTCCAAGGCTTTGTCAAGCAGTAGTACCGTCAGACTGGGTGGTGATACCGCCCAGTGTTAGAGTGTTAGGCAGTGATACCACTAATACCCCGGAAACCCAGGATGAAATAATTTTTTACTCTAATTTTGAAGCCATTAGGGCCTATAAATACCCAACTCTTTTTTGCATGAGGTAGTAACAAAAGTGTGAACAAAATCTTGAAATGTTATGGTACGAAAGTGTTGTAAAAGCGCTAAGTGTCCTCCTTCTCCCTTTCTATATCTTATGATCATTCAAGGTGTGAGGTTTATAAGGGTTGCCTCCTAAACTAGAAAAAGGAGAAAGTGTTATAAGAAAGTGGTTAGTCTACGCCTATTAAAGGAAGACCATTAGTGGACGTCGGTGACCTTAACAGAGGAGGAATCGAAAGTGGACGTAGGTCACAATGATCGAACTACTATAAATCCAGTGTGTTCTTTCCTTATTGCTTGTTTTTATTACTTAGCTGCACTTTGCATTGTTTATTTACTTTACGTCGACATCTTCTCTATATGATTTCTTCATTATGTTTTTATCAACTCAGAAAGATTTAGAATTGTAATCGTAATTTTTATTACTGCACTAATTCAAACCCCCCCCCCAAGTGCCCTATTGATCCTGACAAGTACTGTCAGACTGGGCAGTGGTGTCGCCTAGTGTCAAGTGGTGGTACCGCCTAACAAAACCAGTGGTACTACTAGGACCCAGGAAACCCAGGATGAGACCTTTTTTTACTCTATTTTTGAAGTCATTTGGGATCTATAAATACCTAGTTATTTCTACTTGGAAGAGCACGAAATTGAGTAGAAAAAGAGGAAAAGTATACTTGAAATAAAGGTATTGTAATCTCTCTAAAGTTAGTGAGTCTCTTCCTCTTAGAGTTAGAAGGTTTCTAAGGGAGGAGTAAGGTCTAAAAAAGAGAGGCTTGTAAAGGTTATCTCCTAAACCTATGAAAAGGAGAAAGAGATGTAAGGGTAGTTAATCTTCGCTCATCGGAAAGAAAATCGATGGTGAAAGCCAGTAGCCTCGAGTGAAGAGGAATCGAGAGTGGGCGTAGGTCATGACGACCGAACCACTGATTTACTTGTTTACTTACTCATTTCCTTAAAATCGGTTTACATTTCCTTCATGTTTTTCGTTTATATTGCTAACTGATTTACTTGTTTACTTACTCATTATATTTATGAAAGTTTTCAAGTTAAACATCTTTCTGATATGGCTTTATCAAACAAAAGTTTTTTAAACCAATAATTTTATTGAAAGCACTAATTCACACTCTCTCTTAGTGTCGATTTCGGTCCTAACAAAATAGAGGTATGGATATCAGATATTCGTCGAGCCTTTATCTTATTGGATATTCAATAAACCCCTATATTATTGAATCCTTTGGGTGAGACCAAATAGTGATTATTGGATAAAGATCCATTAATCCAAGAGGCTTGGGTAGTTGGATAGAAATCCAATACTCCATAGGGCAGGATCTATTAGGGTTAACTTGATAGGCACCTCTATAAATAGGAGGGAACTAAAGGGGCATAGGCTAGTCTCCTTTTAGCTGTCACCTTCTATTCTGCTCCCTCCCTCTCCTCTTCAGCCGATAGCCCTATTTGAGGCGTGTGGACAACAAGAAGTGCCAACCCCTTCTTAATCTTGGCATAGTCTTGTGGTGCGCAAATGAGAGGAAAGATCATGCTGTGAAAGAGGAGCATCGTCACGTCATCTACTTTGTGAATCACCATTAAAGAGGAGGATATCCTACCTCTTTCATCTAGAGATTTGGATTTACGATTTTAGAGATATACGATCTCCTCTATGTAAATCATCTCATACGTGTTACGCAATTTTCAGTTTTACGATTTTTTACGCACCAATCATTACATGACAATTCGATATTAAATTTTTTGGAACCTATTTTATTTTTTATTCTTCTACTGTGTATATGATGTCGCATAAGATTTCTCAACACATAGTCCCCAGATAATACAAGGGGGTCTAATCTATTGGACATATCTGTCCTTAGTTACCGTGTATTTATAGTCATTCATCTATCTAATATTTTAAAGATTATATACTAAGCATGGTGTTTTGATGCCTATACGGAATCTACTTGAGCCTCGCTTTAATCGGATTCTTCCGGAGAACTTCTTAATCCAAATATCCTAGTTAGAGATTTGCTTGAGTAAAAACACATGAGATATTTCTCTAGTGAAATCGAGAGTAGATGATCGATACTTAATTACCCTCATAAGGTTGATTATCATGATTGACTATGCTAGATCTGAAACTTTCATATCTATAAATCTGATATGAAAGAATGAAGCACTCATAACTCATATATTAGACCGGTAGTCTAATCCTAACTAGTTTTCTCCTAGCCCCCTACAATTCCAATTAAGAAAAACCACTGATTAGACTAATGCGGGATATGCATAATTTGTCGCTTCAGCATAGCTTGCTTCGGTAGAATTCTATGATGTTTTGGTCCTGATCAGGTTGGAGTTAAATTTGAGTCTGTCTTGCAGACTAATTTGTGCTTTCCCTTGAGGAATTCCTGAAGGGTTTGATCGTCTCCTTCGTTAGTGTCATCTGCTTCATCGCAGAATCCATCGCTGTGAGGCGGGAGGTGTTCTTCCAATTGCATCGCTTGCAGGAGGGGCTGCGTCTTCTCAGCGGGCTTCGCAAGGCCTTTGAGTTCTCTGATCGAAGGCCTGAGTCCTCCAAAGACGAGTTCTCGCTGCTTCCGCTTCGTGGTTTCTCATCTGGCCAAGGTTATCAAAGACCTTCCGACTGAATCCCATCGGTTGTTGCTTCATCTGAACCATCCGGTTCATTGGACCACGAGCTCCTCCTCGCCTAGTGGCACGTAGAAGCCAGCATGCGGTTCATCGACCGGTCCAAGACGCTCGTTGACTGGTTCGGTGGGTCCATTGCTTCGGCTTGAGCCTTTTTCTCCGCTGCACATCTGCTGCTGCAGCAGCAGCAGGAGGAGGAGGTTGTCTAGCAGTTGAGGCATCAGCTTTGCTAGCGGCCATTAATGCTGACGCAATAACCTTAGCATCCAGTGGAACAGTAAACTCACGTGTCTCCGTTCTTCCCATGCCTTCCATCCTATTCCATTTGAGCTCGGTGGCGCCATCGGAGGCGGTTTTCCGGCGAACAGATCCACGGCTATACAAGTTCTCATCGGTGTCCCGGGTAGCCTCAGGGATTGCCATTGTTACAGTTGCTCCCATGCCGTTAGATGGTCCTGACGCAGAGGTATCCCTCCCCTCATAAACCTTATCTGAAGAGCCTTCCATTCACCGTCCACGAACATTCATTCCGAGGGCCGATGACCTGGACAAGGTAATTCATATTCCCAATTTCCAGTATTCGAATGGTAACCATGATATTTCGACCTAACCTAGACAAGAGCAATCTGAAATCGTTCCAAGAGAGGCCGAAAGTCTGATTTCTACGAGAAGGAGATGTAGCCGATCACTACCGAAGGATCATGGTTCCTGCATTAAAGACTCTCACGACATCCTCTTCAGAAGTGAACCGAAACAAGTAGCCTCGTTCCTTATTACAAGTACCAAAGAGAGGGGGGTTTATAGTTCCATACCCGAGCCCCATAATATAAATGTTTGACCGATACATTTATATCCAAATATAGCGAAATTGCTACCATTATCAACATTTGTTCGAATATCAAAGTCTATTACAACAACAAACACCTAATCTCAATTATTTGGCATCAGTTTCCAGCTATCTATCTCTAATTAATATTATCTTATCTAAATTCTAAAGTTATCTTTTTGTAAAAAATTCCTTATAAAGATTTCATCATCTAGTTCTAATACCTTTTTTTATTATCTTTTTCTTCAATCATTTTCTATATCTAATACTATTGATTCCTTAAGTTTTGACCACATATAACTTTACAATTCTTGCATATAATTTTTTCTAACTTCATCATGTCAGCCCTCATCATTTCTTTTTCCATAACCGTTCCACATAAAATTTTTATACTTAACTATTCAAATATCCTCTAGTTATATATTTTTATCAATTATAGGTATTGCTCGAATGACATCATTTGACTTTTTCTGAAATTCTTCTTTGATTTGTTCATCTTTCAAGTTACACTTACAACATTTAAAATCTCTTTACCTATAACAAATTTTAGCACTAAAATTTTATTACCAAACCTCTTCACATCTACCATATTATTCTTAAGATCTTTTATGTATGATATTATTTACACTTTTTTATCTTAAACTTTTATAGTATATCAAATTTTAGATTTAGTATGACCAATCTATTTGCACTAGATGAACTACGAAATCAGTATTAGTTAAGACTTCACACAGGCCCAAACTCCAATCCCAACCAAGTATCGTTGCCACTCAAATTCTTAAAGCAAATGGTGAGCTTACTATACTTATGAACGCTATATACATTAATACGTTACATGCTGTGCGCATTAGATGAAAAGAAGTGTTAGTTGACTTCACACAGTCCCTATCGTTCGGTCCAGCTTCTCCCATAGCCTATCGGGTCCGCAACTGCCTTGCTATAGCCTAATCCGCAACTGCGTCCATTCCACCTCAGGACGAGAAGAGCCACACATTACATCTTGCACTCATCAATTCTCACGTCACAGGGAAAACAATGCATCAAAAACCTCATGACCATCCATAGTAGGAGGAGGAGAACCATGTCGATGGAAAAGCCACACTTCCTCCTCTGCTTTACTTTTTTTTTTTTTTTCCATCCATTTAGTCTTTTATGAACAAATAATATTAATTACTCTTCCACTCGCTATATTTATTTCTAGGCTCTTTTACTCACATGGATCCCAAACAAATAGGACTGACTCTGGGGACCGCCGCCGGGAGACCCCCGCATATATAGAAGAAAGCCTCAGAGATCTATCAGCAGGGCGATTCTTAAGTTAGTACAAAATCCCAGCCTTTTTTCTTTCTGAATAAAGTTATCGTTCTTACTGGACCTCCTCCTGTGGTCATTCTTGAATAACTTCCAAGTTCACAGACAACTTTACCCTAATTTTTTGTACATATAAACCAATGGAGAAAGTAGAAACCCTCGTAGAAAACGGTTTTCATTAATACGAACGAAAAAGGAGAAAGGAGGATGCCATATACATGCTGCCGAGGTGACATCAGCAGCCGGTTAATTGATGCCGCTAAGAGGCACAAAGAGCAATCGAGAGTATAATGGTTGTTCCAGCCCAACGTCGCAATCTATCCTGGAACGTTGGTTTCTCGATCATCGTGATTAAGTATGCCATTTAAGCTCCAATTTGGGATGCAGGAAACGAGCAAACACATCACCAGCAATTGCATTTTTCACTGCAGCAGTTTGCTTAACTAATAGATAAAAATGGCTTTGTTTGGCATTTCACTGCAGCTTGTCTTCCTTCAGTCCTCAGAAAGAGCATAAACTACCGCAGTTCGACTTGGCGCATACACCAAGAAAGAGCGAGGCCTGTTGTCGAAGAACCCTTCCTGCATGTCCAAAAAAAGAAGCCATTCTTGAAAAATATTAAAATTGTCCTTATGTAAATATTAAAATTATCCTTTCGGGCTTCAAAGAATATCTTGTGCAAGCTTTATATTTCAGTCCATTACGAATTGTTCTTATGTAAATATTAAAATATCTACAAAAAAATCATTTGAATAAGGGAGCACAATGTGAGAAAAAAAGAGTTTGTAGAGTTTAGAAGAGCATGAGAATATAATGGAGTATCCTTTTGTAGAGTTTAGGAGAGCACAAATATGAGAAAAAAAGAGTTTGAGATAGTTTAAGAGAGTATGAGAATGTAATGGAGTGAAATAGGAGAAAAGAAGGATTTAAATACTAAGAGAAAGGGCTCCAATGATCAAATAAGAAGAGTTTAAATACTATGAGAAAGGGCTCCAACAGTCAATTTGACCGTTGGAGCATTGTAACACTGTTACAATGCGGTAACGATCGAAATCGATCAAATAAGAAGGGTTTAAATACTATGAGAAAGGGCTCCAATGGTCAAATTGACCGTTGGAGCATTGTAGCACTGTTACAGTGCGGTAACGGTCGATTTACGATCGAAATCGACCGTTACCGCTCTGACCGTTGGAGCACTATAGCACTGTTATAGTGCGGTAACGATCGATTTCGACCGTTACCGAGTTGTGCTGGGCGATAACGGTCGAAATTTCAACCGTTACTGCCCGATATTACCTCGTATCGTTCGATACAGGGCGCTTTTAAATGTTCCGCCCGATAGCGGGCGGTCCGCGTACCGATATGTCGTCGGACCGGTACCATTCGAAATTGCATACCTTAGCATGGAGTACAACCCTCGAGGAGGCAAACGAAGTCAAGTACCTTTTACCTTCTCACCCTCAAGAGAATTGGCGAAGCCGAATACCCCACTTCTCTTATTTATCCAATAGAGGAGTTCTGCACATGTTCAAAGACCTTTTGAAAAAAGTATAAGACAACAATTGTCAAATCCTCAACAATAGTTATTCATGCTACCCAGTGATTTAAAAAGCGCTAGGCGCTAAAAGGCGCCAATGTCCAAAAACGCTCGAGGCGCTAGGCACTCGCCCAAGCGCTCGCCCGAGCGAAGCGAGGCGCTAAAATATAAAAATATATAATATAATTAATAAATATAATTATTTAAAATTTTAAATTAAAATATGCTATTAAATTAAGAAAATCTATTAACAGTATTGAAAATTAATATTTTCAAATAAATCTAACAATATTAACAATATACAGTATACTGTTAACAATATACTGTATACTGTTAACAGGAGGAGAACAAGAAAGTGTAAGGGGGTGCTGAGCCTGCTGATTGAGAAAAGAGGAAGCGGTAGCAGCAGCGGAGTGTAAGGAGGCAGCGGCGACAGCGATGAGCAACGGGAGCGAGAGCAGGAGTGGGGAGCAGCGGGAGGCGCGAGTGACGATAGCAGTAGCGTTTGCGAGCAACGACAGCGGCGAGCAACGGCAGCAGGAGCAGGAGCGGGAGCGGGAGCGGGAGCGGGAGCAGAGGGAGGTGCGAGCGGCGACAGCGACAGCGTTTGGGAGCAGCGACAGCGGGAGCAAGAGCGGCGAGCAGCGGGAGGCGCGAGCGACGACAGAGGCAGCGTTTGCGAGCAGTGACAACGGGGAGCAGCGAGATCGGGATCGGGATCGGTAGTGCCAGCGGCGAGGTTAGGGTTGGGTTCTCACTTATATTGATTTTAGTTGGTTCGATTGAACCAACTAACCATCATAGACCGAACCAGGACCGAACCAGACGTAAAATCCTGGTTCGATTGCCTTGGTTAACCCATGTGCTCACCCGAAGCGTCCAACGCCTGGGCTCAGGCGAGCGCCCAAACGGCGCCTGTTTGAAGCGCGCCGCCTCGGAGATTAGCGAGGCGCTCGGGCCTCGCCTCGCCTCGCCCGAGCACTTAGGCGAGCGCCCGAGCGCCTTTTTAAATCACTGATGCTACCAAGAGTAACTGCCCTCTTCATTTCCCAATATAATGCCAATCGAAAGCGAAAATAATTCAAACCTACTTGGAGGCGACAACTAAGTGGAAGAGAAATCGATGGGCCAATTTTACAAAGGAAATACCTCAAAAACTTCAAAGTCTACGAGGCAATGCTCATTAAAGCTCCGATAGGCATCTACCTAATTCATGTGACATGAGACGTTTGAGAGACCGACGCATAACAAGGAATGTCATTTTCTTCATTTGAATGATCCATAGGAACCAATAAGGATCAACATAACTCAACTAACCCCACACCAAAATTAAGAGTCATTAGCGAGTTGAAGCAGCATGACGGATCGAAATTTGACTATTTAACAGTAGCGGCGAAGAGCAGTTGAGAGCCAAGAGGCACGTTGCAATTGGAGCAAATGATCGAAGATTCAGCAAAGGCGAGAAGATATAATGTCCATAATGGCTTTGACGAGGACGGTGAAGGAATAAATGGGAGAGAATATCACATACAAAGCTATAAATAAGGTGTTCGATGTAATGCTCATGTATATATCTGTCTTTTGGTTTTGTTCATGCTTTATACAATATGTAGAGAACTTGCAGTAGATTTGGAAGCCCGATTTTGGTTAGCTTTTATGATCATTTCAGGCTTCTAAATGTGAGTTGTGTATAGTCGTCATGTAGTGGCAAAACTACTTAGAAACAGGCCATCCAAATAGCCATTCTGGGGGTTTTCTAGCTACGCAATGTGGTGCAGAGTGTCAGCCAGCACAACATCCAGGAGCTACCTTAGTTGCACATGGCTGGATGGGCCTTTCGGGTAGTGTCTAGAGTTGCTTTACTATCTTGTTCCATAAAAATGTCATGTAGGCATTTATCGGGACTTCTGGCTATGGCAGACCATCTTAGACCCTTTATTATGCAACCGTTCAGAGCTTGCAAAGTCTATGTTTGTAATTTGCATTGCTTATCAAGTGTTTGTTGAAATGGCTACTTGTAGATCTTGAGTTAAACGCTTTCTCTAGCCCGTCTTCTCTTTTGTAGGTCCTTAAAGGACCATAAGAGGTTTTGAAGAGACTGACCCTTTGTAAATGGACACGCAAGGGTGCCACACAACTCAGGCAAAGCCAGTTAAGTTCGTGACAGCGGGGTACGCTCGGTATGGGAGATACATATCAATCTAACAAGATACCAATACAGACGATATATATTGATTTGTCAGTATGCCCCAATATACCATGTATTAGTATGTCGATATGATTTGATACGTACTATACTGACAATCGATTGGCATATCAATTCGGACCGATAAGTCGAACCATAAGTGAGACACACTAATACCAATTTGAATGCTATAAATACTAGCATATATTGCAATATCATAAATTTTATGAACACCTAAATTCAAGATAGCAGTTGTCGACTATGTTCAAGTAAATAGTAGTTTAAACTGGCCCTCTATCATGATTGTAAAGCTAAGCCAAATGACTTAGTTTGAAATAGCTTTTTAAAAAACAAACTTGCATAATGAAGATTTACATCTTTAAAAGAGTACTAGTTATCTGAAACTATTACTAAAAATAAAAAATAACCATAGCCTAGTGCATGAGACCCCCATTAATGCAGAGCTTTAGGAGAGTCAACATATGGTCTTACCCCAACACATAGAAAGGTTGTTGGTGTTTTGTTGATCAATTAAAAACTTCATATTTGTAACCAAGGAATGTTGTACCACCCAAAATGGTACGGTTTGGGTGGTACCGGGCGTTGGCCGATACGTTAACCACCTCCGTTTTGAGCAATCCGATTAAAATAATAAAAAATAGAAAACTGATGGGGCCTTGTCCATCTCATATTAGGCTTGTGAGCATGAGCCCTTTCTCATGTACAATGCCACTGCTTCTTCTCATCCTCTTATTTCTTCTTCACCTTTCTCCTCCACCTCTTCCTCTTCTTCCTTCTTTCTCCCTCCTTTGTTCCTCCATCGCCCCTTCCTCTTCTCCCTCTTTTTCAAAATTTCAAAATTTTCACAAAACATGTAAAGTAAAGAGTTTTACAGATAGCTAAACTGCTAAAGTAAAGAATTTCACAAATTTTGAATTGGTCAATCTTAAAAGCTAATTCTTATCTACTTCAACAAAGAACAGATATATTAAGCACAGAGTGAATGTTCAAAAAGAAAGTTAACAACGTGCCTTACAAACTTTGTTTATATTGATCATATAAGTATTGTTAGTTTTAATTCTTCAGCACAAAGGATATATGTGTGTATATGTATATATATATATGTATATATGTATATATATACATATATGTATAAATATAAATATATGTATGCATGTATGTATCTATATATATATATATGTATATATATATATGTATGTATGTATATATATGTATGTATGTATATATATATATGTATATATATACATACATACATATATATATATATACATATATATATACATACATATATATATATATATATAAGACTGAGAGAGAGAGAGAGAGGAATAACTTTAGCTAGAAGATACAGAAAATAGCTAGAGCATAAGAATGAAATAAAACAAAGGGTTTACCTTCACATGCATGCATGTCGCATTGTCACATGAATACAAAGCAAGCAAAATCTTGACATGTATAACACACAGCTCAAATCTAGTACTACGAGGACCTAGTCTACCAAGAAAAGTTCAGATTTAATGTGCTTAACATCTAGAAACTTTGGGAAGCAATAACTCTCAACCAGTTTCGAAAGTTCAGACTTTATGAATTATCAGACTCTGAAGCTCCTAAGAATCATATTGATTGATTATGCTTATGTAATTGCTAATGGGATAGTATTTTACACACTCTTTCAGCAAGAATCTTGCCTATGGAACACAACTAAAAGCTTCCGGAATTACAACGTTTACCATGAAAACAAGAGTTATTTTCCACATGATTGTTCAAGATGATGCTATTCTGTATATAGCATTCAGCATGTCTCTATCAAGGTCTTAAATTTCGAATAATACCATCCGGTATGGACGGTACATACCGATCCGTCAATAGACCGATACACAGACTGCTCATTACCAGGTGATATATATATATATATATATATATATATATATATAGGGCGACATCGCATCGACAACATCGCCATTTATAAAAATATTTATATATAAAAAAATATTATATATATATATAAATTTATAGATAAATATTTATATATATATATAAGATTTTGGTGACGTCGCCTCGTTTTTCAGCGATGTCGCCCGGTGGGGGAGAAAAGAGAAGCAACGTCGCCGAATTTTTATTATATATATATATATATATATATATATATATATATATATATATATATATATATATATATATATATATATATATATATATATATATATATATATATATATATCATTCGGTATACAGTACCGTATCGTACCGAGCAAATGTCAAAACTCTAGTATGGTACGATATTTCAATCCTTGGTCTCAATAAAAGATCAGAATAATTCAACACATGAGCATGTAATCAATATCAAATTATAACAGTCTTTTAGAACAGATATGAATAGAAATATTGATATGCAATAGATACCAACTACAACAGACTCGTTAAAGAAAATATGTTGTAACAGTATATAGATAGAAATAGGATTCAAAACAGGTGCAATGTGCATTTTTCATGTATAGAATATGTTGCAATAAATAATTGATGCCTAATGGACACATCAAAGAAAAATTCTTGGAAGACTTGAGAATCTGAGAAAAAGAACATGATTAAATGGTTACATTACAAACATAAATACAGAAAAAGGCAAAGCATGCAGATGGCTAGTTAATCATTATGTACATTTAGAGATTTTAATTTGTAGTTTTTGTTCCTCCTAGCACCTTTTAATTAATTTTCAGCGATCCATACAGGGTTCCTATGATAGGGATGAGTCTACTATGGTTAATGGACTTCGGTCGCAATATTCGTTAATGAAAATATAGCATACAGTTATAATAGAATCTCACACAGAGAGCAGAGAACTCAATCAATATCCATATTTGCACCATAGAAAATTTTAATTGTAATTTTCCAAGTATGGTTGTGTTTCTGCAAATCTGGATATCAACTCTCAATGGTGCCTGAAGAGGTAGTGCAAGCCCTATGAAAATTTTAGTAGAAATGATCACAATAGGATATCAATGGTGGACCAAGCGGCGCGCTTCAGTGACGCACCACTTGGGCACTCTCCTGAACCGAATGTCTCGGGCAAGCGCCCAATTCAAATGAAGCAACCAAACTAGACTTTTAAATCTGGTTCGATATGGGCTAGTTGGTTCAATTGAACCAACTAGATGCTTTCTTACCCGCAAAAGTCACCCCTGCGTAACCCCGAGCCATCAACCCTAGTGTAGCTTCTGCCTTCGCCGCCAACACTTTCTGTCGCTGCCTCCATCACAGACGCAGAAAATCGAGGCTTCCTCTGTCGTCGATGGATGGGTCCAACGGTCAAGCCTTCATCTGCAACTTCCTTCTGCCACTGCTACTTCCATGTGTAGCTCCTACCACCGTCGAGGGAGAGGACTGCAGCTTCCTCCACTACCGATGGACACCTCTTAAGCTTCCTCCGCCCACGACAACGTCGTCCGCAGCTTCTGTCGCTACCGCTGTTGTCATCCCTCGCTGTCAATTCTGCCGTTCGCAGCTTCCATCATGGCCTCTGCTGTCATCCGCCACTGTCGCTGCTAGCGTCAGCAGCTTTCGCCACTGTCACCCTGCAGTTTCCTTCGCCGCCACCACTGTCATCCGAAAGTTCTATTGTCGATTACTTTTTCTCCCCCTCTTAATAGTTCTTTTCTCCCCCTTGCTTCACTCAGGCATAGTTCTTTTCTCCCCCTCTTAATAGTTATTTTCTCCCCATCATAGCACCTTGCTTAGTTCGAGCGAGCGCCTAGCACCTCGGGTATTTTAGGATCTTGGCGTCTTTTGGTGAGTAGCGCTTTTTAAATCACTGAATCTCGGATAATTCAAATTCAACCTTAAATATTTCATACTATCTTAAATTATTCTCTCATCTTATGCCCTCCATTGAAGCTGCTTTTAATCATCCATAAAAGAAAATTAGTTCATATTCCATCTTTTCCAGAAACTACACACACCACATAATCTCATCTTAGCTACACTAAATTTTTGTACACATTATTTACTAACTGTCCAGGTGTCTCTCTATGGACATAGTTTCCATCAAAATTTACGATATTGATTCAAATACAAATATTGATACTCGATATATACACATGAAAATGGCATACTCTATTTCATAGTGAAATAGAGATCCACTAAATGTAGGACTAGAGAGCCAAAAGATCCTATGGCTAAATCAGAATAAATATTAATTATTAACCCTTGAATTGCCACATACATAGTAGAATAGAGATAGAAATTACTTTAGGAGAAGAGACACAAAAGCAAAGAGAAGAAAAAATGAATAAGGAAATACACCTGGCGTCCAATACACACTATAGAAATATACCTGGCATGAGACTAGGACTTGTCAAGTAAAACCGTTTTTGCTCGATACCCTTAACTAATTTAGAGTTGGATGAAAGTGTAGCTATTAAGTTTATCTATCTATCAAGTCTACCTCTCTAACTAGAAATAATGGTATCCTATTATGGCATTGGAGGTTCATCTCCCTATTCCAAAACTTTTTGCAAGTTTCTCAGTTTTGGCGGATGCCTATGCCACTTCACAAACACATTTGTAATGACACATGTATCCCTACAAAAATCTACACGTGGTTAGCCATCAAGAGAAAACAAACTCAAGAGATATTCTTTTCAGAAAAGGCTTCGATGAAATGCGGGTCATGCTCCATGAAACTGACCTAGAGAATATTGGCTGTAGTATCAATTCTTCTTAAACAGCCTCTCCTCCATCAACATTAACTTATTTTTATGATGAATCCATGTCACAGTAAATATGTATATTTTGACTATGTACTAGCTTATATAAATGTGATGTTAGTTAAATATTAAGAAGAACTGTGACTACTGGTAGGTTTGGATAAAGGTTTGTCACACTACTAATAATGTTGACCAGTCAAAAGATCCTAGAAATGGCAATTTAAATAGTTGACATCATGCAAGATGCTCAAGAGTCTTAATAATATTTCAGGTCTAATACG
Organism: Musa schizocarpa; assembly: GCA_900464855.2. Lineage (NCBI taxonomy): Eukaryota > Viridiplantae > Streptophyta > Magnoliopsida > Zingiberales > Musaceae > Musa > Musa schizocarpa. The sequence continues at coordinate 36,285,733 of LS990919.1, forward strand.
AACTATCTTGGATCAAAAGTTATAGCAAACAATGTATCAAATCTTGCAGAAACATTAAAAGAAAGAAAAACTATTTGGTTAAGTGCAAGATCCAGAATTTACGAAAGTAAGGGTAAGGGAAAACATTAGCCAGACTCAGATAGGATCATGCCTCAAGCACAAACAATCAATGGAATGGAAAAAAACCACTTTCATTATTTATATAAGTTATTTAGTGCCCTTTCTTTTTAGAAATTTTAGGAACTCTTTGAAGCACATGTCAACACATGCCTAAAATAGGTCTTGCAGACACCAACTCTAATTGGAGTGCAAGAAACCTACTTGGAGAAACACCATAAATAATCAATCAAAAGACGCATGGAACCACAGATACTTCCGAAGTATTTCCTCATCTAATTCGACATTGATATAACAGAGCTGGCAATGTTAACTTAATACAAATATTGCTAAGATTGTTCCCACATCAGTAATCTTCACAGGCATTTAGTCTCAGTAAAGCATAATACAAATAGGTATAATTTATCCAGTGAGGCACAAAGCTTAGAAGATCAATACTGCCAAATATTTACTGACCTTTGCGCCTGGAGCCCATTCCCGATAAGTGATGCCACTAGCACTGGAATTTGGGGAAAAAAACAAACAATCTAGTAATTTAACTATCACAAACAAAATATTTATATATTTTCAGCTGGAAAAAGACCAAATACAAAATATATATTAAGAAAACCAATATATCTATCAGTAAAAATATTTGTACATAAAATACAAAGATGATTCCAGTGAATAATAAGAAATAAACTAATGTCAATCGTACAGGATATTGCACTGCATAAAAAGAAGAGAAAAGGACACATTAGAATCTATTCTGCAAGTTTCTCAATTTCTCTTACAGGCTCCTATTATAGCATAGGCTTTTTGGTTTCAAACCATCATCATTGCACATCAAAGAGTCACAAAAGTCACAAAGGAATAGGTAACATATATTCATGTGCACTTGTGATTAAAGAGAACAAATCAACCACTTTTCTGCTTTCATCATCAAGTTGTTATTCATTATCAAATCTACTTCTTGTACAAAGCACTTATCAGTCATCAAATGTTGAATACAACAAAAACAAAATTTCTAAAATTGAATAAAATGATACATTATTGAACTATATCTACACATGTCAAACACGGTAAATAGATTTCAAAAAGCTGAATACACACACACACACACACACATATATATATATATATATATATATATATATATATATATATATTACATTTATCTCCTAAATCCTAATACCCTAGATCCATCCCAATTTGAATCACTTTACCTAGAATTCTCTACTCAGGGTGTTCCACTCTTAGTCCCAACCTAGTTGGCCTCCATCGCACTAGCAGGCCATTTGGCATCATCTCATTATGTAATAATCATATTCAGTGATTTTTGAAGTTTTAGGTTTAAAGATCACAAACTAACAAAACAAACGAGAAAAGAATGCTGGTACATAAAAATGACAAGTAGAGAAACAGATATAACTGGGAGGAAGAAAAGACCATAAATATGCACCATGCTCCAATAGCCTAAATAGAACTTAAGCACAGCAGAGGTAACTGACAAGAAACATAGCTTTCGTAGAAATACATGGAAGCCAGAAGCATACCTTCACTGAAAGCCAAATTTCTCATATCCACGTGAAAACGCTTCCAGACCACCTTCATACTGATCAATCATCTCGCGCATTTTCTTGTACTGATTATATCTGCAATCAAATATTAGAATATACCCCTGTCTAAACATAAGTTATTGATACAACAGCAACATAAATAGGCCAGAAGAAAAAGGAAGAAATAAAGTTCTACCACGAAGACATGTAAAAAGGTCTTGCAAAGAAAGAACACCATCGACCACATTTTAGCTGGAAAATTTTGAAAGCAGTCTAAGAGTGACACATTGATCATATCCATCATTCAATATATGTAGCTTATCAAGCTTTAAGCTATCCAGAATATTTACCACCACTTGTAAATTCAATTCACAATTTATTTAGGCTCTCATTTTGCAGAATACACCCGTCTAGATTTAAGTTCTTGATGCAACAGCAACATAAATAGGCAAGAAGAAAAAAGGAAGAAATAAAATTCTACCACGAAGACATATAAAAAGTTCTTGCAAAGAAAGAGCATCATCAAGCACATTTTAGCTGGAAAATTTTGAAAGCAGTCTAAGAGTGACATGTCAATCATATACATCATTCAACATATGTAACATATCAAGATTAAGCTATCCAAAAGAACTTGTAAATTCGATTCACAATTTATTTAGGCCCATTTTGCAGAATACCCTAATTATGTTTCTTTTTTCACAAGGATTTAGGACAAAGAAATGATTCTACAAATGTCCAGCAGCAGCTGTTCTCTAAGTCTAAGACTGTTTTTCAGGATAAAAGGATGTATCTTCTCATAAATTATACAATGCAGTTGATTTTCTAAAAGTTGTTCCTTAGAGTCATATAAGGAGCTAAAACTTGGGGAAAAAAAAGTGTTTAGCATGTCAACTATACTCATTGAAAATAAATCTCACTTATACGACAAGAAGTGAGATAGGGAAGCCTACCGGTAATCAAGATGTACTCTGTAACCCTTTAAAGATGGGTCAATTTCGTAAATTCTTTGTCCAGTACCAGGTGGAGGAACAAATCTTGGTTTTTCCTCAACATCCTCAACTTCTTCTTTGGCTTGAGAAGAAACTGAGCTTTTGTCACCTTGATCCATACTTTCTTCACCAATGAGTTCAGAGGAGATGGATGTCTGCCCTGCTTCAAGCTCAATGTTGTCCTCAATCTTCACACCACTTGTTTCTTGCAATACCTGCAAAGGACTTATAGACCACATTAATAATCACATATGTTTCCACGCTGCTTAGGCAATTTATGCAATCAAAGGAAAAACCTGTCCCAGACAAATAGATATAAAAAAAAACAAGTTAAATTCAGTTGGTCACATTTCAGCCTACAAGTAAATGAGGTACCATAAAAATGGCACCAATTAAAAATACTGAAAACCACAGAAAAAATATGACACGTTAAGAGCTTAGCAAAAGAATTTTTTGTGTGAAAAAAGCTTCATGTTGTCAGCACAGATTAATTTTGTGACCACAACAGACAGAAATAGCAGTACCAGCTGAAGGTCGAAGGTAAGCATATTCTGTGATTACCTGCAGATTACTTGATGCAGCTTCCTTGTTTGAATTCAGGGTGGTGGAGGATGACAGATCATCACTTTCAGTACCTGGAACTAGCAACTTTCCAGTTGCAGAAGCAACTGTAGATGCAGGGTCAGTATCATAAGAAATTTTAGCAATTACTTTCCCTTGAGAAAGACCACTGATAAGCATCAACAAGAAGGAAACTAACTAGTGCAGGAAACAAAATTCAGCAATTATTTTCCCTTGAGAAGACCACTGATAAACGTTAACAAAAATGAAAATAACCAGCGCAGGCAACAAAGGCTGAAATAAGAAGAATCGATGATTCAACAAAATAGATTTTGTCTGGATAAGAAAGATGGATCAATAACAGACTATGTGACATTCTATGTAAGAATTAGCAAAATCATATAATTTAATTTGAGACTAGAGATTTACAAGAATATAGCTAAAACTGTAGCGTAGCTGCAGTCTCACATAGCTATACAATTTCTCAAAGCATGTAAACAAGAAGCAATCTAAAGCTAACTTTATTATTCTTATGATATTAAAACGGTTCTCTTCATCACATTTTGTGTCATTAATCATTTATGAATTACAACTAAATTTTACAAGCAATAGCCCAAAGAAATCCATACAATGGACTCCAACAAATGAAAACTCTTCAAGACTTCAACATATTATTAATAAATCCCATACGAGGAAGTCATATTCATTTGAAATTTGACACTACACATACATCCAACTGTAACCAATTGGGCAACCATATCACAGATGGTCTTATCTTAATTTTCAGCTAAATTGGCTACCATCAATAGCCAGAACAGATGTGGAAGCATTAACATTCCCCTCCTCCAATGCTGGACAGAGGAAGAGGGACAGACAGTACTGTCGAACTTCTAATTCTCATATTGAGGCGTTAGGCCAGAAATGGTAATGCAAAATGGAGCTTTAATATTCTTTTAAATTTCTGTACCACATAATTCCATGGAACCCTCACAATTAACATAAATGACTCAGTCTGATGGTTTGATTTTGGAAGCCATAGCCCATCTAGAAACTGGTATAATTCACTGCAAACGTCTTCTTCTACCGACCCTTCCATCATACAATAAATTGAATTTTTGAAACTCTTTTTCCATAATTTGTGCTTTAGCATCACTATTTCTTCAACCTTTTTCTAGACCATTGTAATAGTTTATGTGCTTCCATCCTCGAGTATCTTTCCACCCAAAATAATCCAAATACACCACATTTACAAAGTTGTAGCCACGCTTACAATTAATATTCCGTCAGTCCTGCAGTGCGCCAATCTATCTTGTCCATTGATAATACAGCATGCTTTCCTACAGCTCAGATACTGTAAAGCAGACATGTCATTTCCCAGTAACTTCTTGCTAGTATGTGTAGAAGCAAAAGAACTGTTTATAACTACTTTGCACCGAGCCAAGATGCGGGAGCTCTCCCAAATGGTAGGATTACAAAACCTTTACGTTCAACAATAATTATTTTGCCTTGAGCGTTGAGAAGGTGATATGTGCGTTGTCTTATGTGCGAGAAGATAGCCACAAAGCTTCCGCAGCCTACTAACATAAATCCGCAGCCCAAGTTTCTAAGAACCTCATTCTTGCAACGAAACCAGTAATAAGAATAAACGTCACGTTCCACCTGATTCCTGGTTTCTTTGTCTTCATCTACAACTATTAGATGTGACTTTAAAGCCAAAGACAAAAAGTTGAAACAGAAAATGCAAATCCATAACAATGCGTACAGAATTCTCTAAACCCTGTGCGATAAAGAAATACGAGCTAAATGCGATAAAAATCGAGGTTTCAAAAGAAAGAAAAAAAAGACAACCAGAGAGTACAAACGGGAAACTTGGAAACAACCAGAAGAATGTGGTCGGGTTCTCACGAAGATGCACCCAAAAGTACAGGAAAATGCACGAAAAGGCCAGATCATTCCGGCTTTGATCCGAAAGTGTCGAAAGGAAAACAAAAGATCCTACGACCGTACGAAGATGCGCATACAACCAAGCAAAGCAACAAACAAAAGGAAGAAACCGGAAAATAACTCACCCGGAAACCGCACCTTAATCTGCTTCTTGGATACGGGAGAGAGATTGGCGCCGCACGTCCTCTGGCTCGGGAATCCGGATCGTGTCGATAGCCCCAAGGCCCGCGCGGTGGGGAAACGGATGCCCGTGAGGACGAAGGCCATCACCCAAGAAACCCCAAGATGCCTTCTACCTCCACCACCAGGGATTCGCGACGAAGGGTGATCTTATGGACCAACGGAGTGAAGCGAAAAGGGAGCAGCGATAAGGAGAGAGATGTCGCGGGCTTCTTGAAGAGGTCAGGCGGGTGGTGCGTGTGGGGCGGAGAGCTGCGAGGAGACGGGCAAGGAGCCCACGGGCGTCGTCTTTGTGATAGGGACAGGCGTCAGGTAGGGGACGAACGGACGGCTTTGCGCAGGCTTTCGCCACATCCCGCCACGCTACGCTAGAAAGGCGGTTCGCTTCCTCGCTGTTAAATATAGATGCTTGGTTTTTTTAGTGAGGACGTTTTAGATATTTTATATATCTCAATTCTAATTCATACTATTATTTAATTTATATTTTTAAAACTTTTCTAGTGTATATGCTTCCGTATAAAAGATCTTTCGGAATATTCGCAGATCGCCCTTTCATCACGTCCACCTGTACACGTGTCGTGTCCACGCATTTTGACCGTTCGTTGTTGCATCGCCCAGGGCCCCATCATATAGCGCTGATGTGACACCACCAAGAAGACGGGTAGCTCCATCGTGACTTTGAGATTCGTGCATTGATTTGATTGTCAATGCGTGCCATCAAAATCACTTTCTACTGTATAAACTGGGATAATTATATTACCCTCTCTAGTTAATCATAATTAATATTTCGATATTTATATTTAAAAAAATAATATTGAGATTCGTATACTTATTAAAAGTAAAATATTTAACCCAAATTCTCCTGATTAATTTCGTCGATTGAAAAATCACATGTGTTATCATATGTCAAAAAATATATAAATAGAAAGAATAAAAATATAATTTTATTATCTTTTAAATTATTAATTTTATATAAACTTTTTTACTCTTGATTGATTTTTTTCTTTTCTTCTTCTTTCCAAACTATTCGCTTGTCACCTTCCGTATATTTTTACATACTCTTTGTTCGTCGCTCATTTGCTGACAAACCATCTGTTGTCTGTTTGCCCACTATAACTATCGCTTATTGCACGTTCATTGCTCGCTCGTTGCACTTGTCCATCACTCGCTTGTCGTATTTGCTCATCCATCACACCTACTTGAAATATAGTCCTCCTCGGTAAGAAAGGTTTAGCAAGAAAGGTTTTGCATGAAGGTTTAGAGATAGGCATGGCGTGTAATCTTTTAACAAGTGTTCGATCATTGAGTTCACTTTAAGCTAAAGAGTAGCGTCTAACAAACCAAAAAGCAATCCAGAGACAAACCTGGCTTGTTCAACACACAGTTAAGCTGAAAAATGAGTAATAGAATAATCTCAAAAGTGACGTTGGCTGCTTCTCTCGATTGGACTAAAGAACATGAAACATGATCCCTGTGTTAGGAATCTACTGTGAAGCAAAGGAAGATTAGCACCCTTTTATTTTTTCTGATGATTGTAGACAAACAGTATCAAAATGTTTAATTCTAAAGCAATCACGATATTTGCAGATTTCAACAAAATGTAATAGCCTGTGTTATTTCAGAATCATGCAAGAATGTTGTTGCAGTTTTAATGGGTCACAAGCCACCAACCATTCTTCTTCATCACAAATGCACATGGTTACAAAGAGGTTACAAAGAGATTTCTGACAGATGAATTCAAATGCCAAGAAAGCTTCTGTCACAGCTCATACAAGTAATACTTAGTAGTATGCAAGACTTCATGAGATTTCGAACTCACACTACTACACACAAAACATCAGCAAGCAAGCTTTGGGCGGAAGATCGCCCTTGCCGCCGCTAGCCGACTGCAGCGACGTCTTCTAACATGCCGCACTGCCGAAAAGCACGAACCCGAGGGCATGCCCGACGATCAGCATGCCACCATTGAATGACATGATCGCGAGCATCACGAGGTGGGCCAGGCCGACGTGCAGTGTCGTTTGGGTGAGCCCCTCGTCGATGCGGCCAACACCCAACCTTATAAGGTAGTAATAGTGGAGCCATCGAGGAGGAAGAAGAAGGCAAAGATGATGATGAGAGTGAGAGCGCATATGCCACCGTTGGTGCTAGGCCACCCATGAAGAGGATCTCCAAATTCTTGCCCCAAAAGAAGGTCATGTGGGTGTGGTGTGACGGATGAGCGGTGAATGAGAAGGTACGATTGGCAAGCAAGTGCGACGATCGAACGGATGTGACAAGCGAGCGACGAATGATAGACAAGTGAACAGTTTGGAAAGAGGAGGAGAAGAAGAAATCCATCGGGACAAAAAGTTAACATAAAATTAATAATTTAAAAAATAAATAAAATTATGTTTTAATCCTTTCCATTTATATATTTTTTTTTTACATGATAAAACATACAATTTTTCTATCAATGAATTTAACGACGTAAGAATAATTAAGGTTAAATATTTCATATTGGTAAGTTTAGGAATCCTGGGTAATCTGTAATTACTCCTTTAGTACATATGGGTTAAGAAGTATTAAAAAATTACTTAATATATAGCACCATAATAAGATTCTAAAAGGATATATAATTAAGAGTGACAACCTCATGTAGATTTGAAATTTTGAAAAACAAATATAAAAATAATTGACTTTTGAGGGGATATATAAAATATATGTGCAATTTTATCAAATTAAAATATTAGAAATTAGAATTGGCATAAGGATTAAACATTCTCTGTTTTTGGGAAGGAGAAACAAACATAGGAGAATCCGAAGAATTGTCTTAAAACAAATTGTTCGGTTGCTAGGGATTTTTTTTCTACACATTATGATGGTGGACCCAATAAAGAATATTGTTGTTTTTTCTAGTTTTATTTTTCTTGGGAACAGAGAAGATTATTGAATGCCAGCTGAAATATATGAAGTAGGTTATTTAAATAATTTATGTGATTTCTCATCCAAAGATCCCTTTACTATTATAAAACATTTCGATCTAAAATTTACAATGAGTAGTCAAGATTTTACTTAACTAAGCTAATCTCAATATTTATATACCATTAACAAATAAATATCTTAAAAATATAAATTTATCGAATGATTGCTCAAACCCTCATCTTGTAAATGAGCTTACTACAACATAATCAAATTAATATTTTATTTATAAAAAAATAATTTATTTTAAGCTTTCGATTTTTGGTAAGTTAGTCTACGTAGGTTTTGACACGAATTGAAATGTTTGTCGGCGCGCTCTCTCTGTCTTATAACTATTTTCTTGGCAACAAGGATATGAAAACAAAAATGAACAAACCCTGATCACTCAATAACAGAACAATACCATGAAGAAGAGCAAACCAAAATAACAACAATCCATATCACTTGAATCGAACCAGAACCTTTCATCAACGAGATTAATGTCGAGGAGGTCTCGAGGAAGCAATTTCTTAAAAGCATAAACTCGTCCTCCTCCTTCATCGGCACCTCCTCACCAACTTTGAAACCCGCCGTCTTCAATCAAGTCATTGGGAATAAGGGGTTGGCTGCGCGGGAGAGGGAGGAGTGAAGTATTTAGGATGGTGGAGAGAGAGGGAGGAGAGGAGAGGAGAGCGTGGGCCGTGATTCCTGATCTCGTTTGCGGAGCTGGAGATTGGTATTTCCACTAGGGTTCGCCTACAATCGCGCACCACCAAGAAGGCCGTGACACGTTATTTCTTTTTCAAAACATTTATATCCAACTTGCTAAAGTTGAATCGACCGACTCGAAGTCTAACTCGTAACTCCATTCCAGTCAAGCTTTGTATCCGATTCAAACGTCAGGTCCAGCTCCAAATCTCAATCTGGGCCGTAGGATCACATGATCCTACGATCTTGATCACAAATTTGATGACCGCATCTAATTCAACAGTGAATATATATATATATATATATATATGTATCATTTTAGTGTTTGTCAAGTAAAGTATAATCTGTCACAATCATAAAAAATTCTTATCACGAAATAGGAAATATTGGTGATAACATGAGTGACAATTTTAGTGGTAGATTATGTTTCATCACTATTATTGAAATGTTTTATTAAATATGAGATATTTTCATCTATTAATTTTCTTTTGTTTTCTAAAAGAAATATAATAATAATAATAATAGAGAATTAATATTATTAGAATCCTTGAATATTATTTATTTATTGTGTGAAAAAAAAATTTAAAAGTTTCAGTTGGATGAGCTTGTGATTCAAATTTAATTTTTTTAAGTCAAATAATTAGTAAGATCCTAACTTAGCCCTCCGAGTCCTTTTAGAGCACGAGGAACATGCAATTGCTCGTACAGCACAAGCAAAACACTGACTGCGAAAGACTTGCGAGTTTGACTCATGTCCAGTCTTCCTTGTTGCTCCAACAAAATTTGACAATGATAAGAAGAGTTATTAGAAATGATGAAATAAGTTTCTCATAGATAGGATATATGTTTATTTAGAAGGTATAGATATATAATAATACGAATAAAAATAAATTTATAACATACCTATACAAACTCGACTTTAGAACATTAACTAGAAGTCCCCTGCCATTAATTAGGACTAATTCATCAATTAATAATAAATTAAAATTCTAAATGTTGCTAGGAGGCCACATTGATTTAGAAAATTACTTAAAAACCAAATATCAGGAAAGGAGGAACGTTTTTTGGGGTTTATTTTTTTTATTTTTTTCTTCAATACATTCATAAAAATTAAATTATGTAAGATTTATTACTCACTAGTAGCATATTCATTATGAGTATGGGTCATTTTTGCAATGGCATACACCTTTATTCAAGAAACTAAATAAAATGTTTAGCAATCTATAATGAATAAGCAGAGCATTTACTAGTTTTATTTGTTTAAAATTAAAAATCCAAAAGGCCAACAGAAGATTAAATTTCTTTTTTTTTTTATTAAAAAATTGGAGTTGTATAGATGGTAAAATCAATAATAACTTTTTTTTTAAAATATATTAGTTAAATAAAACTAGTACAATCCGTGCTAGAAGAATCAACACTCAAAAACGAAAGAAGAGGAAAGATTGTAGATTTTACATTCTCAAAATATTGGTAAGTCTCCAGTGTGGTTCTACAATTTCGATGAATTCTATTGGACCTAACTTTGTCGTAGAATCATTATATTTTAATTAAAAATATTTCTGATAATAATTCAAAGATAATAAACTTTTTTTGGTATTAATTTTTTTTAATATTATATTTAAACTTGAACTCAAACTTGAGGCATATAAATTATATAATAATATATTATTATTTGTATCTATTGAGACATCTTATTGGTTAGTGTATTGTACCGTCTCAATTTTCAGTCCATACTTCAATTCCTGTTGCAATGATTTTTTTTTTTTTTTTTTAAGAAAAATTAGTATACTAACGTCTCAATGCAGACTTTTATGGGCATTAGATGTTAAATCTAAGGCACTATAAAAGGGACCAAATTTTCTCTAGCTAAACTTATATTTTGATTTCGGCCTTCACGATCAAACACTCATATCAGATCAATTGCAACTCATCTTATTTAGAACAAGTGGGTCAGGTTGGTTGATACTTAGCATCTTGGACTTCATCAAAATCATTATTAGTCAACGGAGATTAGTCAATGGTTATATCTATATAATTCCACTGGAAAAATAATAGGAATTCATGTGGTGCATAAACTGTTGCTATGGCCACCGCCCATGGTATTACCATTTTTATGTATTCTGTGTTAACATCATGCGATTAGGATCACCAGCCAACCCAACCGCTGCTACTGAGGCACGGCGATCTATGAGCCATCAACTATATACTACCAGAAAGAATTTGTCTTGTTCGAGCCGTATCGATTCCTCTTCTCATTTACATTCAACCGACTCCTTTTCTTTTCTCCTCGAGATCTGTACACATAGTTTATCCCCTCCTGTAACATCCATGGGGAAGAAGGCGATGCAAGAGGCCTTTCGAGGCGCGCAGAAACCAAAGAAAACTATATCTTTGGCCGGCAAACCCGCGCCGGCAGCCCACCGTTGATGGTCGCCGTCAGACCTGGCACGAATTTCAGCGGCCGACCGACGGGAAGTACTTCGACATCGAACTTACTGACCACGGAGACGATCACTGTCTTCATCTCCATCAGCGCCAACTCCTTGCCGAGGCACACCCGCTGCCCCGCCTGGAACACCGGGTACTTGAACAAGCTCTCCGGGGTGAACACCCCGCCGCGGAGCCACCGCCCCGGCCTGAACTCGTCGCAGTCGGGGCCCCAGATGCTGTCCATCCTCCCCATGGCGTACGGGTGGTACGTCACCCTCGTGTTCCTGCTCACGAACGTGCCGTCCGGGAGCACGTCGTCCTCGAGGCAGAACTTGGAGTCGAACTGGACCGGTGGGAAGAGGCGCATGCTCTCGTAGATCGCCGCGTGCACATAGTGCATCTCCTTCAGCTGCTCGTAGCTGACGACGTCCGCCCCGTCGGCCTTGGTGACGCTGGCTACCTCCTCGCGCATCGCCTTCGCGACGTTATGGTGCCGCGACAGGAGCAGGAAGAAGCTCGATAGGCCCGAGGCGACGGCGTCGCGGCCGGCGAGGAGGAAGCTGATGACGATGTCGCGAATGTACTTGTCGTCGTCGTCCACCACCGAGCCCATGAAGCGGGAGAGCAGGTCGTGGCTGGACGCGAATCCAAGCTTCCGGCGGTGCCGTATCACCTCCTCCGCCAACACGTTGACCATCCGGATCGTCCGCTTCAGTTCCCTCTCGGACCCGACGTTAAGCAGCCGCTTCAGCTTCCAAATCAACGGCGCCGTCGCCGTCCCCCGCCGCGCTGACAGCCTCGAGGCGGTATCGAAGGCGGCCGCGAACTCCGACATAGGCATCGGGAGCTCGAGGCAGCCGCGGTCGAGCCCGAACGAAATCTTGCATATGGTGTCGAAAGCGAACCTCCGGAACACGTCCTGGAGGTCCACAACCGCACCGTCTCCTCGGTCGGCGATGGAGGACAGCAGCGGGAGCAGACCGCGGCCGATCTCGCCGGCCACGATCCCGAAGGCATAGGAGCGCACGGCGACGCTTCCGAGAGCGAGGCTCGCCATCTTGCGCTGGAACCGCCACGCGTCGCCGTCCACGTTGAAGATGCCCTGGCCGAGGAGGTCGCCGAGGAGGGCGGAGAAGGGCTTCCCCTTGGGGAAGTTGTCGAACCGGGTCCGGAGCATGTACTCCACGTTGGCCGGGTTGGCCGTGACGGTGTTCTCCAGCACGTGGATGTGGATGGTGCCGGTGGGCGACTCCCGGAGTAGGTGCGCGTACCAGTCGCAGAGGTTGTCGAACTCCGCCGCCCACGATGAGCTCACGTAGGCCTTTCATACATCGCAGCTGCAACACCGCCGCTTCCTCAGAAACAGCAAGAGCATTGAGAACAGAACAAAGCCCACGGCGAAGGCGAAGAAGAGGAAAGCAACGTGGTTCTTCGTCATCCCCGCTGCTGCAGCTGCCGCTTCCAATACAACGATGGAGGACGTGAAGGCAAGAAGCTCACTTCTTTATAGCAATGGCAGGAACCTCCCACCCACATTAATGAGACGGACGGCTCGTTGTGGCCTGGTTAAGGTCAAAGGCTGCGTTGGAATTCACTGGATCTACCCAGAGATGATGGAGACAACTGAAGTGGGTGCGGAAAGCTGGCTTCTCATCGCCATCTCGTGCTGCTCGTGTTCTAAACAAGCCTTTGCCGGGAAGGAGGAAGACCGCAAGTCGGCTTCCAAGCACGTGCTCTAATATTCTTCCGCACATTTGTCAAATGCGTTTAATGTGTTGGTCATTTCGCAATCGACAGTTGACGACCTCTCTTAACACGAAATTATTATGTGTTTTAAACGACATATTAATATAAATTTTGTGGTTTTTTTTTCTAGTCTTTCGCAGCATGATAAGTGCTTAAAAAATGATTAATGTGAGATACATTTATATTTGATCATGATTCAAATTGATATGACGATTCATCGATTCTAAATCAAATTAAAATTAACTAGATGTAATTCAGTTTCAGATCTAAATTTTATGAAATTAGAATTTTCAATTCCGAACCAATGATTTTAGTTCTGATTTAAATCATTGATTCGATAATTAAAAAAAACATTAATTTTGTTGGGGTCAAACGATCAAGCCCAATAATTCAAGTCTAGCCCAACGGTCTGATGAAGAGATAAATGATCGGTTTGCCCCTGTCAATAGTCATATAATAATTATATTCATGTATATTTTGATTATTTTATAATTTAAAAAATAAAAAAAATAAAAAATAGATTTATCCCCTCCAACAACCACATAATAGTTAGTTTGGGGGTTACTTTAGAAAAAAATTAAAAACCCCATAAATACCCACTCAAATCTCTCATTCTTACCCACTTATTTGATTAAGCACTTCTTTAAAGTTTAAATACTCTTAAGCTCTCTCTCAAGCTCTTTTTGCTCTTTCTTGATCTGATGGCAAGTATAACTACCACTTCATTAACGAGGAGTCTTTAGAAAATCGGTAAATAAAGAAAGCCAATACATTAATATTGATGTTGAGCCAAACATCACCAAAATAGCAACCAAAATCAAGTCGGATATATTCAAGGTATACTTGAAGAAGATCCAAAACCCTGATGGCTCTTTCCATGTCATATGTAATTAGTGTCCAAGTTTTCAAGTTTAAAGGAGGAGGATATGGAATATTTAAAAAACATATTGAGAAGAAACATTCAACACAAACGAGAGGAGTCAAATATAAACTTTTGAGTACCATACTTCTCCCACTTATTATCCTTTTGTAAAAAAAAAATCATAAAGCATTAGCTAGATTTCTCATCATTAAACATTTATCTTTTAGTTATGGTGAAAAAATCAGATTTATTGATTATTGTCAAAAGATTTTAAATTCAGTGGCACAATGAGTTTCCAGTGCCGCTCTTACTTATACTTTACATAATTTTTATAAAAATAAAGAGATATACGAAATTTTCTTTTGAGCTTTAGGCAGTCATGTTTTCAATTGTTCTGATATTTGGAGTGATCGCTCACAAATGCAATCCTAAATTGGAGTCACTTGTTATTGAATAAATAGTGATTGAACCATGCAAAAATGTATTATTGGTTCTAGAATATTCGATGAACGATGTATAACTGATAATATTTATAGAATGATAACAATTATTTTAGAGGAATATTATTTAGTTTTTTAAAATTTTTCTATTGGTTTTAATAATGCATCGGCAAATATTGCTTCTATATGGAATTATTAGCAATTTGTTAACTTGCTTTTGGTGGTATTTTTTTTCATGTTAGATGTGCTTATCAAGTTTTGAATTTATGTATACAAGATGAACTTAGATCTCTTGAAACTTTTTTTTCTCCTATTAAATAAACTATTTCATTCTTGTGGGTCATCCATAATTAATGAAAGAATATGACATATTTTATAAGTTAACGACAAAAAAATCAAAAGATTTTCTAGAGGTGCTCCTACCCAATAGAATTCTACATATGAATTACTTAAAAAAAATTAATAAAAAAATTATTATGCACTTTTATTACAAATAATGTTAGGGAAGTTTGTTTATATCCAAAGCATTTGAGTGTGTGTGAAAGAATTTTAAAATTTTTTAAATTTTTTAATAATGTAACATATACCTTGTGTGATGTTTATTATCCAACTACATATTTTTTAATTATTTATATTAATATTATTGGTGCATTAGAAGAATATGAACATGATGATGACTTACAAATGACAATAATGGATATGGAATTAAGATAAATAAATTATTTCATTAAAATTTCATCGATTTATTTAGTTTCATATGTTTTTTTAACATTGTATCAGATTAAATAATTTAGGTGATTATTATTATGATCATAATGGCATGGCGTGAATTAATGCTATAGTGATTATAATAAATTCGTATCAGAAATATAATTATCCAAAAATATAAATAGAGTTGCAAGTAAAGTAAATGAGTAAGAACCACAAATGAAAAGTAAGGGAAGAAATACAAACTGATTTATAATGGTTCGGTTTCCCTGACCTACGTCCACTCTCGATTCTTCTTCTCTCAAGGCTACTAACTTTCACTTCTAATATTCTTTCCAAAGGATGAAGATCAACTACCCTTATTATAGTTTATCTCCTTTTAATTGGCTTAGGAAAGAACCTACATATTCACTCTTTTATAAGATCTCTTATTTCCTACAACTTAGAATCACCACTAAACTCAAGAAGGATGAATAGACTCAAACAATACTCAAAGAGAGAGCTACAACCCTTCACCAACTTAGAAATTGATGCTTCATCGTCCAAGCCTTAGTGGGGTATTTATAGGCCCTAAAAAGCTTCAAATATAATCAAATATTTTAAATCTCTGAAAATTTTAGGGTAAGGGCGGTACTATTAATGACAGCTAGTGGTACTACCATCACAACTTTTGATGCTGTAATTTTGAACTATCAAATGATACCACTGTCAGAATTTTTAAATTCTAGACAGTACCACCGCCACCCTAGGTGGTACCATCGTCAATAGTGTTTATAAGCATTATTTGTGCTTATCGATTGACTCAGGCGGTACCATCACCCAAGCCTACTTAAGGCCACTATTTTGGCCTTCTAATGGACCCAATTCAGCTCGGGTCTAAGCTTATTAGCTTTCTCAAGATGGTAGCATGGTCTCAGCCCAATACCAACTCAATTTGACCTAGAAAGACATCGATTAAGACTTTAACAATCCAACCACATATCCAGCACAATTTCAAATCTTTTCAACATGTTATACGCCATTCTAACATGTCATCCGATCTTCCGGCACTTCATCCAAACCTCCGGCACTTCATCATTTCTTTTGGCATATCGCTTGATCTATCGACATGTCGACTTTTCTATGACATCTGACCTTTTAACGCAATAATTGACTCTTCTAGTAAGATACGCAAACTTGTAGCATGAAGTCTAATCTTTGGCACATTGAACAATCCTTCAGCTCTACGTCCAATTTTCAACATGATACTTTTCTTGGCATAATGTCTGATTCTCTTGCTTCGATAATTTGGCCTTAATGGTTTGAGTCCTTGATCGATGTATTTCCTGCGTCACTTATGTTAAAGGAATATTAGTTTATTAACTCTTCAATTGATTTCAAAATCAAAATTTGAGATTCAATAATCTTCCCCTTTTTTACAATAACAACCAATTAATGATAAAGTTTTAACCAAACTCCCCCTATTTATATGCTAATTTGAAATATAATGAACTCAAATTCAAAACATAATAACCTTTCAGTGCTAATATTTGAATTCAAGTCGAAACAATTTTAATCATAAATCTTAGTACTTTAAATAGAAATCATTATAAAAATCATATGCATAATTTTAGTTAAAATATCAAAATAATCATTGTATAAAATATATGCATAATTTCAGTTAAAAATGTGAGAATAATCATTACATAATTTCAACATTACCATCATCATATGTTAAAACACTATAATTTTTCTTGTTTAACATACACAATTATCACATCATCGAAAAGTAAAGACTTTTCTCCTCTTTTGTCGTTAACAAAAAAGAAAAATATACAAGTTACTCCGATGGTGGTAATCCAAAATATCTAAATAAAGTATGAAAATGAGCATCAAAAGTGTCAAGATGTTGATGAATCTATTGTATCTCAGTCAAAATTTGGTATTGACAAAGCTCAATACGATCCAATCAGGTTACTATGGAATCAGAAGATGAAGAGGGTGCCGGATCCACTCGAGATCTTGCCTCAAAGGGACTAGTAAGAGAAGAAGGATTGCCACTATGTATAGGTATTTTTGGTTCAAGCTTAGGTAGAGGAGGATCGGTTCTTCTATGTAATCTAGTTCAAATTCTATTTATCACAGTGCACCTCAATCTTCTTAATAGGTTTCTATTAATGATATTAAATCTATTTAGTTTCATGATTTCTTCGAATGGTGGAATGGTTATTTCTCAAATATATCAATTATGTTTTGATGTATCAAATATCCAATGCAATTATCACATCTTGTCATAATCCAATAACTAATGCTTATTTCTAGGGTATTTACTTCATTAAGATGGTATTAATTATCAAGTAGAATACTAATCATGATATAATAAAGTAATTTTATATTAAATAGTAACATATGCTCATAACTCTTTGGAACAATAGTTAGATTAGGATTTCAAAAAATGATGCCTATAGCCCCAGAATATGTAGCCCTAACTAACTCAGTGTCCCATTGTCCTTTAAAACAACAACCTCATCTTTTTCAGTAATTCCTATTAAGTCACAAATTATGCCATATGTGATAGACATATGATGCCCTAGAAGATAAGTGGATATCTTATCTTTTTCATCTACATGCAAATTATTATAGAATAATCTAACTAATCTAGGGTAGATAAATTCACTAATTTGAAGAATAGGTATAACATCTAAATTTTGTTTTAAGCTTGTCAAGATTCATTGATTTAGGTTTAATATACCTAATTCCCTTTTAATCAAATCAAATTGTTCCTCACTCAGTAGTTTAGTAAAGATATCCGCTAGCTAATGTTTTGTATCAACAAAATCTAACGATATGTCATGATTGCTTATATGATTCCTAAAAAATGATGTTTAATGTCAATATATTTAGTTCATGAATGTTGAATATAATTTTTTGACAAACAAATTGCATAAGTATTGTCATACTTTATAGGAATATTTTTCAAACAAAATTCATAATATTTAAAAGTATATTTATCCAAATTATCTACATATAACATGCTAGTTATAGGTGCCCTACAAGCTAATCACGTGAGTGATGACACGTGTAATATGATACATACTCTTTTTGCTTATTATTTATTTGATATTTTTCTCACTTTATATTCCTATTGTATGTATTATGATGTCCATGGATCTGTGCAATAGGAATCAGATCATGATGAAATCATGATAATGAGACCAATTAGTCTTTAAACATAGATCTTAAATAATCCCGATCATAGGTTACTCGAGAGGGACATTGAGATGACTGGATAGACTGATGTGTGTTAGAACCAAAATTGGCACAAAGAGAGGGGGGGTTTGGGTGGGGTGGATTAGTGCTATCAGAAAACTTCGACGATTTAGAAAAACTATTTCGATAAAGCCTGTATCGAAAATGATATCAAAAGTGTATTCTATTTGAAGTAAGTGTAATAAACAATTAAAAAATTAAAACAGAGAACAATAGTAACGAAGAGCAAACAGAGAGTGTACATCACATTTATAGTGGTTTGGTCATCATGACCTATGTCCACTCCCGATTCCTCCTCCATAGTGGCCATCGACGTTCACTAACGGTATTTCTTTAATGAACGAAGACCAACTACCCTCTTATAATTCTTTCTTCTTTTCACAGGTTTAGGAGACAACCTTTATAAGCCTTACACCTCTCTTAGAATGATCATAAATCTTAAGAAGAGGGAGGAGGTCAGTTAGTAATTTTTCAAGGCTTTTATAACTCAAAATTTTTAGACTTTTATTTACTTTTCATGCTCTTTCATGTAGGAAAGAGTAGGGTATTTATAGGCCCCAATGACTTCAAAAATGGAGCCATAAAGTATCTCATCCCCGATTTTCACGGTACTGGTGGTACCACCACTTGACAACCCTGCTCTAGCGATACTATCATAAATCTGAGCGGTACGACCGCCTGATAGAACCTTGGAGACTAAGTTTTGGTGGTACCATCACTTGACAACATTAACTGCTAACGGTACCATCGCCTGACAGCATTAACTACTAGCGGTACCACTGCCCAAACAGTACTTGGAGGTTGAGCCTCAAGTGGTTCCACCGCTAACCCTAGCGGTGCCACCGCCTAACATGGCTCTAAGTCACTGAATGTGCCATCTATCCAACCTAATTCAGCCTTGATTCAGGACCAGTTGGCCTCTAATTGAGTTAGTAGGATTACTCCCCAAACTAACATAAATTGACATATAACTACGATAATTAAGGCTAAAATAATTATAATACTAGCAATCTTAGTTGTCCGGCATATCAATTGTTCATTCGAACTTTCAGTGAACTTCTAACGAACTCCCGACAAACTCTCAATGAACTCCCAACGAGCTTTCGACGCATCGTCTGGACCTTCGGCGTAATGCCAAATCCATCTGTTCTTGGCGTATTGTTCGATTCCTCTATCCCAATGCTCGATCTTTGACTCTGGTCTAATGTTCGATTCTCTAATTATTTTGCCTTTTCATGATCGTTGTTAGTCTTGCATCACTTTTCTCAACATATAGATTAGATCATAAATCAATTGATTTCATTATCAAAATATGAGATTCAACAATCTATACCCGTTTTTGATGATGATAATCAATTGATGACAGAGTTGACCTTAACCCCCCTATCTATATGCCATATCAAAATAAGGCAAACTTGAATTCAAAAGGAAAAATGACTTTTGAATTTAAGTGAAACAATTTTGATCGTATTGCATCATATCAAAATTTCATACATTATGCATTATAGTTTCAAATTATAAAAGTGTAAGATGCATAATTTTAAAACATTATAACTTAACATCACTTCATGCATGATACCAAAAATAGGTCAACATTACTTTGGGTATAACATACATGATATCAAAACAATAAAATTTTCAATCATTCATCATTACTTATTACTTCTCCCTCTCTGTCATCAACAAAAAAGGAGAAAAGTGTAACAAGTAATTGATCCATGCAAGCTAGTATTTCAGTAAATTTTACGCCACTTTAGAACATGCAAGCTAGCAAGTTTTTGAGATGTGAAGTAAAGCAAAATTTTTGTTTCTTGAGATGTGCAAGATAGCAACTTTTGCTTCTTGATATTGGCAAGCTAGTTCTCTTTAGATGTGCAAGTACTTTTGATTCTCTTGAGATGTGCAAGCTAGCATTTTTGCATTCTCCCCTTTGTCATAAAAAAAGAAGAAGAAGAAGAAGAAGAAGGGAGAAATTCATTCATCACATAAAGAAAAGAATCAAGTCATAAGTTCCAAAGGTCTATGAATCAAAGTTCTACTTTCATAAATAAAAAGAGGAAGGATTCATAGGAAATAATCTTCATATAAAAGATCAAGTATACCAAAAGTCCATGAATAAAATTTTTACTTTCGTAAATAGAAAGAGGAAGGATTCATAGGAAATAATCATCACATAAAAGAACAAGTATACCAAAAGTCCATGAATCAAATCTCTTCTTTTGTACATTGCAAGAAGAAGGAATGATAGGAAACGATGTCGATTTAAAAAGAAAACTCAAGTTATAAAAATTGAGAAATCCGAAAAATGTATAAGAGGAACTCATGCATTAGGAAGATTTAACATGCCTAATTCTATTCTAATAAAATCAAATTGTTCCTCATTCATTGGTTTTGTAAAAGTATCAGCTAATTGATGTTTTATATCAATAAATTCTAAAAATATATAATGATTTTTAACATGATCTCTAATAAAATGATGCATAATGTCAATATGTTTAGTTTTAGAATGTTGAATGAGATTTTTTATTAAATATATTGTACTAGTATTATTGTATTTTATAGGAATATTTTTCAAATATAGTCCATAATCTTCTAAAGTATTTTTCATTCAAATATCTTGTGCACAACTTGCACCTGCTACTACATATTCAACCTCGGTTATAGATAATATAATAGAATTTTGTTTCTTGGAAGTCTAAGAAACAAGTGAATAACCTAAGAGTTGACATGTTCTAGGTGTATTTTTTCTGTCTATTCTACATCTAGCAAAATCAACATCGGTATAAGTAATCAATTCAAAAATTTTAGTTTTTTGATATTATAATCCTAGATTAGGTGTTTCTTTTAGGTATCTAAAAATCCTTTTAACAGCTTTTAAGTGAGATTGCTTGGGATTAGATTAAAATCTTGCACATAGTCCAACACTAAATATAATATCATGTCTAATTACTGTGAGGTATAGTAAACTACCTATCATACCCCTGTAAGTTTTTTGATCAAAACATTTTCCATCAATGTCCATATCTATCTTTATGGAAGTGCTCATTGGTATATTAATAGCCTTAGTATTATGCATATTAAATCATTTTAATAGATCTAAAGTATACCTAGTTTGACTAATAAAAATTTCACCACTTAATTGCTTAATTTATAATCCTAAGAAGAAAGTTAATTCACCCATTAAGCTTATTTCAAATTCTTGGCTCATACTCTTGGCAAATGATTTACATAAGAATTTATTTGAAGAACAAAAAATGATACCATCAACCTAAATTTGAATAATGAGAAAATTATTTTTAAAATATTTAATAAACAATATGGTATTGACATCGTCTTTCATAAAATTACATTGTCTTTCATAAAATTATTTTGAATAAGGAAAGAATGAAGCCTCTTATACCAAACCCTTAG
Organism: Musa schizocarpa; assembly: GCA_900464855.2. Taxonomy (NCBI): domain Eukaryota; kingdom Viridiplantae; phylum Streptophyta; class Magnoliopsida; order Zingiberales; family Musaceae; genus Musa; species Musa schizocarpa. Next base: position 36,307,556 of record LS990919.1, read on the forward strand.
GGCTTAATTTAACTATAGAGAGCATTAGATAACTTAAAAACATAATTAGGAAAGAGAGCATTTTCAAATCAGGGTGGTTGCTCAACATAAACTTCTTCGGAAATAAAGCCATTTAGAAAAGCATTTTTGACATCCATTTGAAAAAACTTAAAATTATTACAATATGCATAGGCAAGGAGAATCCTTATAGCTTCAAGTCTAGCAACATGAACGAAGGTTTCTTCATAATCGATACAATCTTCTTGGTTAAAACCTTTGACTACTAATCTAGCCTTATTTCTAACCACGATACCAAGTTCATCTTGCTTGTTTCTAAAGACTCATTTAGTACTAATTATTAAATGGTCACTAGGTCTAGGAACAAGCTTCTATATCTCATTTCTCTCAAATTGATTTAACTCTTCTTGTATTGCAATAACCCATGAATCATCTTTTAGGGTTTCGTCAATGCATTTTGGTTCAATTTGAGACAAGAAGGCCACATTCACATAAATTTTTTTAATAGGAGAATATGTTTGAACACCTTTTGATGTATTCCTAATAATTAGTTCCTTAGGATGAGTATCTACATATTTCTATTTCTTAGGTAAGGATTCTTTGGAAGAAAATGCATCTAAGTTGCTTGGGGGAGGAGAGTTTTTATTCAAATTTAAAGCATCAAAATGAAAATCATCATCAAAATCATTTTTCATAAATTCGGGAAGCTTATTAAAACAATATGAATGAATTCCTCTATAACCAAGGTTCTTTTATTAAAGACATGAAAGACTTTAGAAATAGAGAAATAACCGAGAAAAATGCCTTGATCGGATTTTGTATCAAATTTTTCTAAGGTACATTTTTCGTTTAAAATAAAATATTTTCAACCGAAAAATTTAAAATATGAAATATGAGGTCTTTTGTTATTCCACAATTTATAGGGAGTTTTGGAAAGTAATGGTCTTACAAGAACCCTGTTCATGGCATAGCATGCCGTGTTATTGGCTCCAACCCAAAAATACTTGGGTAGGCTATGTTCGTTTAATATAGTTCTTGCCATCTCTTATAAGCTTCTATTTTTTCTCTCAACTATTCCATTTTATTGTGGATTTCTTGGAGTAGAGAAATTATGGTTGTACCTATTTGAATCATAAATTTTTTTGAAAATCATGGTTTTGAAACTCACCACTATGATTACTATGAATAGACGAAATAATAAAACCGTTTTTATTTTGAACAAGTTTACAAAATTTTAAAAAATATTTAAAGCAATCACTTTTGTATGTTAAGAAGTATGTCCAAGTGTATATACTATAATCATCAATAATTACAAAGATGTATTTATTATCTCCTAGGTTTGTTATATCAAATGGTCCAAATAAATCAATATGGATCAATTGTAGTGGTCTAGAGGTGTTTATTTGATTTGAAGCTACTTTTTATTTGTTTTCCTAATTAGCATGGATCACAAACTTTGTCTTTGACAAACTTGATGTTAGCATTCCTCTTACAAGTTCTCTAATTGAAATTTGAGAGATTAGTTTCATTTTAACATGACCTAATCTCCTATGCCGAAGCTATGCATTATCGTTTAAATCCAGAAAAACATGTTTCATCATAAAAATAATAAATATTAATAGTATACATATTATTATGTTTTAAGACAATCATAAATTTATTTTTGTGTGGTATTTCAATTATACAAGCATTAGATTCAAATTTGATTATATATCCTTTATTACATAATTGGCTAATGCTTAATAGATTATATTTTAAACCATATACTAATAACACATCTTTAATCAAGAGGTTAGATTTGTTACATATGGTTCCTTTGCCAATAACTTTTCCTTTGTTAGTGTCTCGGAAGGTGATATATCTTTCGTCTTGACTAGTGAGTTTAGAGAAGTGTGTTGGATCTCTAGTTATGTGTCTTGAGCATCCACTATTAAGGTACTATCTTTTGCTCCTAGCTTTTGATTGTAAACATATCCATAAGAAAGGATATTTTCTTTTAGGTACCCATTTAACTTTGGGTCCCTCATTAATAGATTTATATATCTTAACTATTGACATTGAGTTATTCATGGTTCCTTTAGGAACTAAACTAATTTGTGTAGACTATACCTTTTAAATGAACATCTATAGGCATAATGTTCAAACTTACAACAAAAATTATATTTATTTCCGGGTGAAATATGTAATATGGATCCTTTAACGAAGATAGTCGGCTTTTGTTGAGTGTTACTCAGAAAGCCAATTTGTTCTTTTCTATAAACATGACCCTTATTAGCAAGGATCATGTTTAAAGATTTGTTACATATTTTAAAATTTTTTAATATTTCTTATTGTAAAATATTTTCTTTCTTAATTGAATCTAACTTTTCACACTTAGTACAAGGAGCTAATATACAATCATCATGCTCATTTTTTAATTTTTCAAATTCACTAGCAAGAGAAGCATGATCCTTTTTTAACAGTTTATATTTTTTACTAACTAATTTAAACTCATCAAATATATCATTAAATATATTGAATAATTCATTGTAAGATAAGAAAGATTTGTTTGAGTTGCATACCTTATTGCCAAATGCCATTAATGCATAATTTGTAACTTCTTCTTTGTTGGTTGACTCCTCGTCTTCGGATGCGCTTGAATCGTCCAAAGTTACTTTGAGTGCCTTTTCTTTAGTAGCTTCTTTTTCACTTGAGGACATTCATTTTTGAAGTGTCCCAACTTCTTACATTCATAGCATATCACTATGTCCTTTTTGGGTTTATTTTTGTTCTTAGTATCTCGTTTTATTTTGTTCCATTTTAAACTTTTTTAAATTTTTTTTAAGAAGTGTCAAGTCATCAACATCATCATCATTTGAGTTTTCTCTTAAGTGGTTTTCTTTGGTTCTAAGTGCTATGCCCTTCCTGTTCTTTGGAAGATTATTCTCAAGTTCATCATGTGCTACACATGTCATTTCATAAGTCATCAAAGACCCGATAAGTTCTTCAAGCGGAAAATTGTTTAGGTCTTTTGCTTCTTATATTGTCGTTACTTTAGGATCCCAACTTTGTGGAAGGGGTCTTAGTACTTTATTAATAAGTTCAAAATTTAAAAAAACTTTTATTAAGTGCTTTTAAACCATTGACGACTTCCGTAAAACGAGTGTACATGTCTCTAATGGTCTCGCTTGGTTTTATTCGAAACAATTTATAGCTATGTATCAAAAGATTAATTTTTGATTCTTTAACCCTACTTGTACCTTTGTGTGTAACTTCAAGTTTGTGCCAAATATCATGCATAATTTTGAATATAGAAATTTGATTAAATTTATTTTTATCTAGGGCACAAAATAAAGCGTTCATTGCTTTAGCATTCAAAGAGAAAGTCTTCTCCTTCAAATCATTCCATTCATTCATTGGTTTGGAAGACTTTTGAAAACTACTTTCAACAATATTCAATAAATCAAAATCCATAGAAAGCAAGATAATTCTCATTCGAGTTTTCCAATACGTGTAGTCTGTCCCATTAAACATTAGAGGACGAGTGATAGAAAAACCCTCTTGATTGTTGGTAAAAGCCATTTCTCTTGGGTGTTAATCCAAATGAGAAAACCTTAGCTCTGACACAAACTGTTAGGACTAAAATTGACACTAAGAGGGGGGGTGGGTGGGGGGTTTTTATTAGGGGTTGGGGGGGTGAATTAGTGCTATCGGAAAACTTCAACGATTTAGAAAAATCATTTCGATAAAGCCCATATCGGAAATGATATCAAAAGTGTGCTTTATTTGAAGTAAGTGTAACAAGCAATTAAAATAGAAAACAATAGTAGTGAAGAGCAGAAAGAGAGTGCACACCAAATTTATAGTAGTTCGATCGTTGTGACCTATTTCCACTCCCGATTTCTCCTTCGTCAAGGCCACTGGCATTCACTAATGGTCTTCCTTTAATGGGCAAAGATTAACTACCATCTTACAATTATTTCTCATTTTTACAAGTTTAGGAGATAATATCTATAAGCTTCACACCTCTCTTAGAATGATCACAAATCTTAAGAAGGAGGAGGAGGACACTTAGTACTTTTTCAAGATTTTTATAACTTAAAATCTTAAGACTTTTGTTCACTTTTCGTGCTCTTTCATGCAGGAAAGAGTGGTTTATTTATAGGCCCCAATGGTTTAAAAAATAGAGCGAAAATGTGTCTCATCCCCAATTTTCGGGGTATTAGCAGTACCACCACTATTATTGGGTTGTACCATGGCTTGACTGTTAGGAATGAGTCGACACTAAGAGGGGTGAATTAGTGCAGTGGTAAAATACGTCGGTTCGAAAAACCTTTTCATACGATAAAAATCGAACTCGGAAATGCTTAACTTTGAAAGCGAAGTAAAAGCGTATTAAAGGCAGTTTGCAGTTAATGTAAATTGTAAGAAGTAAATACAAACTAGATTTTAAAGTGGTTTGGTCATCGTGACCTACATCCACTCCGCTGATTGCTCTTCCATCGAGGCCACTGGCATCTACTATCGCCACTAGCATCCACTATCGGTCTTTCTTCAATAGGCAAAGGCCAACCACTTTTTACATCCCTCTTCTCCTTTTCCCGGGTTTAGGAGACAACCCTTAAAAGCACTTACTCCTCTATTATAGAATTCTAAACTTAGAGTGGAGGAGGAAATTTCTCAAGAGATTGCAGCGGCGTTTTCTCACTTTTAAATTCTCTGTGCTTATGTATGTTAACCAGGGATGAGAGGGGTATTTATAGGCCTCAAGTTGATTCAAACTTGGAGCCTAAAAACATCTCATCCTAGGTTTCCGGGGTCCGGGCGGTACCACCGCTTGCAGCCTCTCGGAGGCTATGTTTGGGCGGTACCACCGCCTGACACAGTCTCAAAGACTGTGCCACAACGGTGTCATCTCTTAGGGCACCGTTTGGGCATTTTCATTGGGCCCAACACAGTTCTTACATGGGCCCAATTGGCCCATAATTAGGTTGGCCCAATTCCAAACCTAATTATGTGCTAACTATGAAATATAAGACATACTTAAGCTAAACAGGTCCGTAAGTCTTGGTTTCTTCCGACGAGCTTCCGGCGATCTTCCAGCGAACTTCCGACGATCTCTCGGTAATGTTCCGGCAGACTCCCAGCAAGCTCTTAGACTTCACGATGATCTTCTTGGCAAGTTTCGATGAACTTCTCTGGCAAGCTCCAAGACTTCTTGGCTAGTTCCTGTAGAACTTCCGACGAACGTCCGGACTTTCGACAAACTCTCGAACTCCCAACAAAATCATGTCCTTAACTCCAGAACTTCATTTTACTTCATGTCTTGCTATCGTAGTTAATCCTACACATGTAAAACATACTTCAATCTAGATAATTATTACTAAGCTTGAATCATGTTGTTCGGCCTATCATTGGTCCATTGACGCTTCGTCCGATTCTTCAATGCATCGTCCTCTCCTGCGGCCTATTGTCCAATCAGCTAGTTGACTCTGTAACTCCGATATTCTTGGTGTAATATCCGCTCTTCTTGGCCTGATGCCCGAATTCATGGCCCGAAGCCTTCTGTCGATACGTCGACCGATCCTCCGACTCGATGTCCAATCTTCTGACATGTTCCACCGACCCAACATGATTCTTCCTGCTTTAATTGTCTCATCTTGATCAAAGCATCGTGCATCACTAAAAATGCAGATCAAATCATAAACACTTATCAATTGGTTTTAATATTAAAATACGAGTTCAACAATCTCTCCTTTTTTGATGATGACAACCAATTGATGACGGAGTTAACCTTAACTCCCCCTATCAATATGCCATATTGATAGAACCTTGAATTCAAGTTGAATTCAAGTCATTACAAATTTCATCATGAATATTTGCAACACGTCATCATGCATAACATGATCATACTTCTCCCCGTTTGTCATCAATAAAAAGGAGAAGTGTAACTTTCAAGTGTTTGGGCATACAAGTTCAAACCATTGCATAATAAATCTCAAGTTTAATTATCATGCAAGCTAGCAATACTTCAGAAACAAATGCAAGATAGCATTCTTGTTGAAGTGTGCAAACTAGCAATTCTTGCTTCCTTTTGCAATGTGCAAGTTGCAAGTTTTAGATAGGCAAGATATCACTTTTGCTTCTCTTGAGATTGCAAGATAGCATTTCTTGCTTTTGAGCAAACTAAAAAGTTTTGCCTCTTTTTGCGATATGTATGTTTGCAATTTTTGCTTCTCTTTAGATGACAAGCTAGTAATTCTAGCAAATTTTAAATCATGCAAGGTATCAAATTTTTGGTGATGTAAGCTAGCAAATATTTGCTTCCTTTGCAATATTTGAGCTAGGAGTATTTCTCTCCTTTTGTCTTTGTCAAAAAGAAGGGAAGAATACAATGTTGTAATTCTTTCCCCTTTACATCAATTTTCAAATCATGACAAAGTTGAAGTATCAATCTTTTTTTCAATATGTTTGTGCATCATAATAGTTTTAAATTAAAACATGCACAATTTCAAAACCTTACATTTCATTTTTCATGCATGATATAAAAATAAATAAATCAATCAATCATCATTATGATTATATCATCATGATACTTACAAGCTAGCAAATTTTATATCATTTTAGTGCATCAAAACAATATCATGAGTATTTCATGCATAATTTCATTTCATCACATTCATTTCATCTCATCAAGAAGAATTAATTGGGTGATGAATACAAGGAGTTATACAAAAATAAATCAAGTCATGAGAGATAAGATCATATAAATACCAAAAGACATGATTCATATATTAAATCTCCTCTTAAATAAAATATAAAAAAATTGTAGGAGTACAAAGAAGAGATCTTGATTAAAAAAAATCTCATGTAATTTCAATAAATTAAGATCATGATTTTGATAAAACTCATTCAAATTCAAATCATCAAAATCATTTTCAAGAGATTCATAAAAGTGATATAAATAGATTCATTAATCTCCTATTTAGAAAATTTGATAAAGTAGGAAAAAATAAAATTTTCAAGGAGAAACCTTTCCTCTTTTTAGTTGTTTCAATTTATGTGATTTATTTCATTTATGCCAAATAAATAAATGCATCAATGTTTAAAATCAAAAGTGTAAGATTTATTACATCAAAGATCAATAAGGCATAAATCACAAAAATCATCGTGCATCATTTTTAAATCTCATGCATAGTATAAAATCACCAAGCATGGTACCAAAAATTTTAATATTTTTATTACATAATCACATCATTATGCATCATAAAAAATGATTTCATCAAACATAAAGCATTTTTAATCAAGTTCATTTTGTTTGTTGTAGTCATGCATTTTTCTTTTTAGGTGAATCTAACTTTTCATGCTTAGTTTCCATACAAAAGCCATGCATCATTTTTAAAACAAAAAAAATAACTTTTATTATGGTAAAAATCGATAATCCATAAATCGCAAAGATCGTCATGCATCATTTCTAAATATAAACTCATTAAGCATGATATTAAACCTCTTAACCTTTTCATTAAAACATTAAGCATGGTTTCATAAGACATCTTTAATCAAAATCGAAAAGCCATATGGAAATCATCAAAAGACACATTCTTGCTTCAAAACATACTTAGGATTATCATTAGATTTAAATATGATATTTTATTCTTTTAACATAAACATATAATTTTTATTATCATTTTCAAAATTACTAGCATGATCCCAATTTTTATATTTTCATTACATTATTAAACATGCAATCCAAAAAAAAATATATAATTTTTTAAAACTAAATTAAAAATAACTCATGAAAAATATCAAGTAATTTCAAAGTAAACTAAAAGAGTTTCATTTGAACTATTTACCTCATTGATGAGAGTCACCAAAGCAAGGTTCACCACTTTGTCTTCATCGGTTTGCTCCTCGTCTTCGGATGCACTCGTTTCGTCCTAAGGTACTTCCCTCTTCTTGCGTTCATAGTAAGTAGTTCCGCTCTTTTTAAGTTTATTTTTGTTTTTTAATTGTTGTTTCATAAACTTTTTAAATTTCATGAGGAGTTCAAGTTCACCATAACTTGAGCTTATGCTCGAGTGGTCTTCATGTTTTCTAAGTCCGAAATCCTTCCTGTTCTTTGGAAGGTTGTTCTAAAGTTCATTTTGTGTCACATAGATCATTTCATAGGTCATTAAAGACCCAATGAGTTCTTTAATAAAAAAAATATTCAAATTTTTTGATTCTTGAATAGCCGTTACTTTCGAATTTTAATTTTTAGAAAGTGATCGTAAAACTTTACTAACAAGTTCAAAATTTGAAAATGTTTTACCAAGAGCTTTTAAACTTTTGACGATATCTGTAAAACGGGTGTACATGTCTCTAATAGTCTCGCTTTGTTTCATTTAAAATAATTCAAAATCATGCATAAAAAAAGTTGATTTTCAAATCTTTAACTTTGCTAGTGCCTCATGTGTGATTTCGAGAGTATGCCAAAATTTGAAAGGCGTTTCATACATAGAAATTCGATTAAACTCGTTTTTGTTTAAGGCACAAAATAAGGCATTTATAGCCTTTGCATTTAGAGAAAAAATATTCTTCTCCAAATCATTCCAATGGTTCATTGGAAGAGAAGACCTTTGAAATCCAAATTCGACTATGTGCCATAAATCGAAATTCAATGAAAGCAAGAAAACTCTCATTCGAGTTTTCCAATAAGTGTAGTCCGTCCCATTGAAAAAGGGATGATGAATGAGAGAGTAACTCTCTTAAAAGCCAAAAAGAGCCATTTCTCTTTGGGTGTTAAAGCAAATGAGAAAATGAGGCTCTGATACCAATTGTTAGGAACGAGTCAGTACTAAGAGGGGGGGGGGGAGTGAATTAGTGTAGCGGTAAAATACGTCAGTTCGGAAAACCTTTTCATACGATAAAAACTGAACTTGGAAATGCTTAACTTTGAAAGTGTAGTAATAGCATATTGAAGGCAGTTTGTAGTTAATGTAAATTGCAAGAAGTAAATGCAAACTAGATTTTATAGTGGTTTGGTCATTGTGACCTACATCCACTCCGCCGATTCCTCTTCCGTCAAGGCCACTGGCATCCACTATTGGTCTTCCTTCAATAGGCGAAGACCAACCACCTTTTACCGTTTACACCCCTCTTCTCTTTTTCTTGGGTTTAGGAGACAACCCTTACAAGCACTCAATTCTCTCTTACAGAATTCTAAACTTAGAGTGAAGGAGGAAATTTCTCAAGAGATTGCAGTAGCATTTTCTCACTTTTAAATTCTTTGTGCTTGTGATATGTTAACCAGGGATGAGAGGGGTATTTATAGGCCTCAAGTTGATTCAAACTTGGAGCCTAAAAATATCTCATCCCGAGTTTCCTGGGTCCGGACGGTACCATCGCCAGTGTCAGTCTAACACTGACATTGCACTAGGCGGTACCACCGCTTGTAGCCTCTCGGAGGCTGTGTCTAGGCGGTACCACCACCTAACACAATCTCGGAGACTGTGCCATGACGGTGTCACCTCTTGGGGCACTGTTTGGGCCTTTTCATTGGGCCCAACACAATTCTTACATAGGCCCAACTGGCCTATAATTGGGTTGGCCCAAATCCAAACCCAATTACATGCTAACTATGAAATCTAAGACATACTTAAGCTAAACAAGTTTGTAAGTCTTGGTTTCTTCCGACGAGCTTCCGACGAACTTCTGATGATCTTTCGACAATGTTCCGGTGGACTCCCGACAAGCTCCTGGACTTCACGACGATCTTCTTGGCAAGTTCCAATAAGCTTCTCTGGCAAGCTCCAAGACTTCTCGGTTGGTTCCTGCAAAACTTCCGACGAACGTCTGAACTTCCGATGAACTCTCAAACTCCCAATGAAATCGCATCCTTCACTCTGAGACTTCATTTTGCTTCATGCCTTGCTATCGTAGTTAATCCTGCATATATAAAACACACTTCGATCTTGACAATTATTACTAAGCTTGAATTATGTTGTCCGGCATGTCATTGGTCCATCGACGCTTCGTCCGATTCTTCGGCGCATCGTCCTCTCTTGCGGCCTATTGCCCAATCGGCCAGTTGACTCCACAACTTTGATATCCTTGGCGTAATATCTGCTTTTCTTGGCTCGATTCCCGAATCCATAGCCCAAAGCCTTCTGTCGATACATCGACCGATCCTCCGGCTCGACATCCAATCTTCTGACATGTTCTACCGGCCCATCGTGATTCTTCTTGCTTTAATTATCTCATCCTGATCGAAGCATTTTGCGTTACTAAAAATGTATATCAAATCATAAACACTTATCAATTGGTTTCATCATCAAAATATGAGATTTAACATTGACAACCCTGTTCTGGCGGTACTACCGCCAGTCTGAGTGGTACGATCGCTTGATAGAGCCTTAGAGATAGTGCTCTAATGGTACCACCGCTTGTCAAGCGGTACCACTGCCTGACAACATTAACTGCTGGTGGTACCACTACCCAGATAGTACTTGGGAGGCCGAGCCTCAAGCAATTCCATCGCCAGCCTTCGAGGTGCCATCGCTTGATGTGGCTCCAAGTCACTGAATGAGTCATCTATCTGGCCCAATTCAACCCTGATTCGGGCCTAGTTGGCCCATAATTGAGTTAGTAGGATTACTCTCCAAACTAACTCAAATTGACACATAATTGTTGAATCTCGGATTTTGATAATAAAATCAATTGGTAAATTATTTGATCAAATCTATATGTTAAGAAAAGTGTGCAGGATTAACTATGATAGCGATTAAGGCATAAAGAAAAATGAAGTGCCGGAGTTAAGATCGAGATTTCATTGGGAGATTGAGAGTTCGTCAGAAGTCTGGAGGTTCATCGGAAATGCTGCTAGAATTGACCGAGAAGAAGCTCATCGGAACTTGCCAAGAAGATCGTCGTGAAGTCCAGGAGCTTGCCGGAAGTCCGCTGGAAGATTCTTGAGAGATCGTCAAAGCTCGCCGAAAGAAACCTAGACTTACCAAGCTTATTTTGTTTAGTGTATATCTTAAAAATCATAGTTAGCACATAATTAGGGTTAGGTTTTGGAGGTAATCCCATTAACCCTATTAAGGGCCAACTAGGCTCGTAAATAGACTGGTTTGGGTTATGTTCAAGGCCCAACTAGGTCGCTGGATCCTATCTAGCGGTGGCACCTTCATCCTCTTAATTTGATGAGAGTCAAGGGCCAACTGGGCTCGTAATTTGATGAGCATGTTCGTAGCCCCTACCGTGTCGATCACCGCTAAAGAGGATGACAGTTGACCTCCTTCATCCTCTCTCATAGATATATAGATTTTTAGGGATATACAATCTCCTTAGGTAACACATATCTTTCTTATACGCGCAGTTTTCAGTTTCACAAGTTTTTACGAACCAATTTTCGCATGACGATAAGAAACTATTTTATGTGAAAATATAAGATTTTTATTTTCTGTTATTCCATGGCGCATATGATGTGGCCCCATATTTTCCAACACCATATCCTATTCTCCTCTCCCCCTCTCCTCCTCAGTTAGCAGCCCATGTTTGGGGTGTGTGGGCAGCAAGAAGGGCTAACCCCTTCTTGATTGTGTGGTGCATGTGAGTAGGCGATTTATGCAACAATTTAAGGTGCATCTTCGGAGCCTATGCTGTGTGGATCAACACTAGAGAGGAGGATATTTAACTTCCTTCATCCTCTTTCATAGATCTGTAGGTTTTTAGGGATATACGATCTCCCTAGGTAATACACATCTCTTAACACACATGGTTTTTCAATTTTTTGTGCACTAATCTTCACACGATAATGAAACTTTCTGTTCTGTGGGAAATTCTAAAATTTTATTTTTTGTTATTCCGCTATGCATGTGATATCGCCCCAGATTTTCTAACATAACATGCACCTACCACAACATATTCAGCATCAACTGTAGATAATGTGACAAAGTTTTTCTTCGTAGAAGACTAAAAAATAAGTGCATGACTTAGGAACTAACAAGTTCCATATGTACTTTTTCTATCCTGTAAAGTCGGCATCAACATAAGCAATCAAATCAAAATTTTTAGATTTAGGATACCATAATCCCAGATTAGGAGTTCCTTTTAGGTATCTAAAAATTCTTTTAACTGCTTTATAATAAGATTATTTAGGATCGGATTGGAATCTTACACAATGCCTAATACTAAACAATATATCAGATCTAGTTGTCGTAAGCTATAATAAACTTACTATTATACCTCTTTAAGTCTTTTGATTAAAGCATTCTCCTTCATTGTTCATATATAATTTTGTAGAAATGCTCATTAGTTTATTAATAGACTTGGATAGTGAAACCGTTTTAATGGATCCAAAGTATAATTGGTTTGACCAATAAAAAATTCATCATTTAGTTATCTAATTTATAATCTTAAGAAAAATATCAATTCACCCATCAAGCTTATTTCAAATTCTTGGCTCATACTCTTAACAAATGATTCACATAAAGATTCATTTACAGAACCAAAAATAATATCATAAATATAAATTTAAATAATAATAAAATTATTTTTAAAATATTTAATAAATAGTATGGTGTTGACCTTACCTTTTGAAAAATTATTTTAAATAAGAAAAGAGCTAAGTCTCTTGTACCAAGCCTTAAGGGCTTGCTTCAACTCATAGAGGGCCTTAGTTAATTTATAAACATGGTTTAGAAAATGATTATTTTCAAATCCAAGTGGTTGCTCAATAATAATTTTTTCAAAAATAAAACCATTAAGAAAAATACTTTTCACATCCATTTGAAATAATTTAAAAATTTTAAAATATGTACAGGCAAAGAGTATCCTTGTGGCTTTAAGCCTAGCTATAGGAGTGAAGGTTTCTTCATAATCTATACCTTCTTCTTGGTTGAAACCTTTGGCAATTAATTTAGCCTTATTTCGAACCATGACATCTTGTTCATCTTGCTTATTCCTAAAGACCTATTTAGTACCAATTACAAGATGATCATTAGGTCTAGGAATAAGCGTCCAAACTTTATTTCTTTCAAATTGATTTAACATGTCATGCAATGCCGAGACCCATGAGTCATTTTTGAGAGTATCATCAAAGCATTTAGGCATAATTTGAGATAAAAGTGTAACATTTGAATAAATACTTTTTTAATGAAGAATGAGTTTAAATACCTTTTGATATATCTTCAATAATTAGCTCCTTAGGATGTGCATTTACATGCTTTTATTCCTTAGGTAAGATTTATTTAAAAGTAGATATATCCAAGTTACTTATGGAAGGAGAGTTCTCATTCAAATTTAATTTGTTGAATCTCGGATTTTGATAATAAAATCAATTGGTAAATTATTTGATCTAATCTATATGTTGAGAAAAGTATACAGGATTAACTACGATAGCAGTAAGGCATAAAGCAGATGTAGGGCCAGAGTCAAGATCGAGATTTTGTTGGGAGTTTGAGAGTTCGTTAGAAGTCCAGACGTTCATCAGAAGTTCTATCGGAGTTGACCGAGAAGTCCATGAGCTTTCCAAAGAAGCTCGTCGGAACTCGCCAAGAAGATCGTTGTAAAGTCCAGAAGCTTGTTAGGAGTCCGCTGGAACATTGTCGAGAGATTGTCAGAAGTTCACTGGAAGATCGTTGGAATCTCACAGGAAGAACAATTGACATATCGAACCACGACTACTTAGTTAATGTCTTAAATTATGATAGTTGGACCTAAGTTGAATTATGATTAAGAGGTAATCCCACTAACTTAGTTAGGGGTCAATTGGGCCCTTAATAGGGTTTAATTGGGTGGTTGAACAACCCATTCAACACCTGAAGTCAGGGCCGACGGTGGCACCGCCTGGTGACTCAGTCTCCCAGGTGGTTTGGGCAGTAGTACCATGCAGATTAGGTGGTGGTACTACCGATAGTTAATGCTGCCAGTGGTGGTACCACCCCTGTCAGGCGGTGGTGCTGCTAGAGCTCGTCTTTGAGCTCTGTCAGGCGGTGGTACCGCCCAATAATGGTGGTGGTATCGCCAGTACCCCAAAATCCAGGGATGTGACACTTTTTGGCTCCAATTCAGAAGCCATTGGGGCCTATAAATACCCCACCCTTTTCTGCATGAAAGGGTAACAAAGTGAAATCAAAGTGTTGAAAAATTCTAAGTGTTGGGGTGTTAAAAGTGTTGTAAAAATGAAAAGAGTCCTCCTCCTCCCTTTCTAAGTATTGTGACCATTTAAGAGAGATGTGAGGCTTGTAAGGGTTATCTCCTAAACCTATAAAAAGGAGAAAGTGCTATAAAGAGGTGGTTGGTCTTCGCATATTGAAGGAAGACCATTAGTGGATGTAGGTCACAATGACCGAACCACTATAAATTCTAGTTTGCATTTTTATTATTGTCTTTTACTTACTTTACAAATTGCTTCACTTCCTCCTTACTTGGCTTTCACTACCCTTACAAACAAACACACTTTACAAACAAACACGCTTTCAAGCTATCTTCCAAGATCGGTTTTATATTTAACGTACAAAGTTATTTTTGAACTGACGTTTTTTTTCCGCTGCACTAATTCACCCCCTCTTTTAGTGCCGACTCGATCCTAACAATTGGTATCAGAGCTTGGCTACCCTCGATTTAGTTTAAAACCTAAGAGAGATAGCTTTTGCCGATAATCAAGAGGGTCATTCAATTACATGTCCACCCATGTTCAATGGGATGGATTACACATATTGGAAGACTAGAATGAGGATCTTTCTAATTTTAATAGATTTTTGAGTTATGGAATCTTATGGAAAATGGCTTTTAAAAGTATTCTCTTCCAATGAACAATTGGAATGAGTTGGAGAAGAAGACTTTCGTTTTAAATGCCAAGGCTATGAATGCCTTGTTTTGTGCTTAAGATAAAAACGAGTTCAATCGAGTGTCTGTTTACGAAACAACTTTTGATATTTGCCACACACTCAAAATCACTCATGAATGCACTAGTAGAGTAAAGGAGTCAAAGATAAATCTTTTATTTCATACTTATGAATTGTTTCGTATGAATCCAAGTGAAACTATTGTCGATATGTATTCCCATTTTACGGATGTCGTCAATAGTTTAAAAGCTCTTGGCAAATATTTTTTGAACTTTGAACTTGTTAATAAAATCTTGAGATCCCTTCCAAAGAGTTGGGACCCTAAAGTAATGACCATTTAAGAGGCCAAGGATTTAAATAACTTTCCTCTCGAAGAACTTATCGGGTCACTAATGACCTATGAGATGACTTACAATGTTCATGAAGAACTTGAGAATAACCTTCCAAAGAACAGGAAGATATGATACTAAGAACTCATGAAGACCACTTGAAAAAAAATTCAAGTGATGAGGACTATAATGATGACTTGGCACTCTTAACAAGAAAGTTCAAAAAATTTATAAAAAAGAATAAATTTTAAAAAGACACTAAAAATAAAATTGAACCCAAGAAAGAATAAGTTATATGCTACGAATGCAAGAAGCCAAGACATTTCAAAAGCGAATGTCCCCAAGCAAAGAAGAAGCAACCAAAGAAGAAGAAGGCTCTTAAAGCAACTTGGAACGACTCAAGTGCATCCGAAGAAGAGAAGCCAACAAACACAGAGCAAGTTGCTCACTACGCACTAATGGCTATTGGAGATAAGGTAAGCAGTTCATTAGATGTAAATTTATCTTTTGATGAATTATTAAGTGCTTTTCATGATTTATTTGATGAATGCAAATTAGTTAATAAAAAATATAAACTATTAAAAAAAGAGCATGCTTCTTTTGTTAGTGATTTTGATAGATTAAAAATTGAGCATAATGATAGTTTAGCTCCTTGCACAAAATATGATGAATTAGAAATGCTTAAAAAGGAGAATTTGCAACTACATGAAACCTTAGAAAAATTTGAAATAGGTAGCAAATCCTTAAACATGATTCTTACTTTAAAATTCTTTAAAGTAAGAATCATGTTCATAGAAGAGATGGTATCAGCTTTGTGAGTAACACTCATAAGAATCCAACCATCTTTGTTAAAGTCCCAACTTTACATATTTCACCCCAAAATAAATGTAACTTTTGTTCCAAATTTAGACATGTTGCTTATCAATGTTCGTTTAAAAGATGTAGTCTACACAAATTGATTTGGGTTCCTAAAGGAACTGTAAAGAGCTCCATGCAAAATGATAAGTTAAGTCGATCGATTTTTGAGGCACCCAAAGTCAAATGGGTACCTAAAACTCACCCTTTTTTAATGAAATATTTACCATCACAAGTTAGGAGCAAGAGATAGTACCTTGATAGTGGATGCTCATGGTACATGACTGGATATATATCTCAATTCTCTAAGCTCAATAGCCTAGACGAAGGGTATGTCACCTTCGAAGACAACAACAAGGGTAAAATCATTGGCAAAGGAACCATAGGTAACAAATCTAACTTTTTGATTGAAGATGTATTGTTGGTTGATGGCTTAAAGTATAATCTTTCGAGCATTAGTCAATTGTGTGATAAAGGATACATTATTAGATTTGAATCTAATACTTGCATTATTAAAAAACCATACAAAAACATAATTATGATTGCCCTAAAATAAAATAATGTATACACTATTGACATTGATGATCTTTGTAATGAAATATGTTTTTCGGTTTTGAATGACGATGCTTGGCTTTGGCATAGAAGATTATATCATACTAGCATGAAATTAATCTCTCAAATCTCATCTAAAGAACTTGTCAGAGGTATTCCTAACATCAAGTTCGTTAAAGACAATGTGTGTGATGCATGTCAACTAAGAAAATAAATAAAATATAGTTTCAAACCAAAGAATCAAAGAAGCACCTCTAGACCATTGCAATTGATCCATATAGATTTATTTAGACCAATTGATACATCAAGCCTAGGAGGTAGCAAATACACTTTTGTAATTATAGTCGATTATAGTAGATACACTTGGACATACTTCTTGGCACATAAAAGTGATTACTTTAGGTATTTTTCTAAGTTTTATAAACTTGTTCAAAATGAAAAAGGCTTTATGATTTCATCAATTTAGAGTGATCACGGTGGCAAATTTCAAAATCGTGATTTCCAAAATTTTTGTGAATCAAATGAATACAACCACAATTTCTCTACTCCGAGAAATCCTTAACAAATGTAGTAGAAAGAAAAAATAGAAATTTATAAGAAATGATAAGAACTATGTTAAACGAACATAGCCTACCCAAATATTTTTAGGCTGAAGTTGTTAATATGACATGCTATGTTATTAATAGGGTTCTAGTAAGGTCATTACTTTTCAAAACTCCTTATGAATTGTGGAATAACAAAAAAGCCCAACGTTTCATATTTTAAAGTTTTTGGTTGTAAATGTTTTATCTTGACTAAAAAAGATGCCTTAGGAAAGTTTGATGCAAAATCCGATAAAGAAATTTTTCTTGGCTATTCTTCTATTTCTAAAGCATTTTGTATCTTTAACAAAAGAACTTTGGTTATAGAAGAGTCTATTAATGTTATCTTTATTGAAGTTTTCAAACTTAAGAAAAATGAGTTTGATGATGATCTTAATTTTGATGCTTTAAATTTAAATGAACCCTATCATCAAATTAGCAACTTGGATACATCTTCTTCCAAAATATCCATACCCAAGGAATGAAAGTATGTAGATACTCATCCTAAGGAGCTAATCATAGGAGACACATTAAAAGGGATTCTAACTCGTTCTTCTCTTAAAACTTTTTATGCCAATATCGCTTTTCTTTCTTAAATTGAACCTAAATACATTGACGAGGCATTGAAAGATGATTCATGGGTTATCGCAATGCAAGAATAGTTGAACCAATTTGAGAAAAACGAGGTATGGAAGCTTATTCCTAGGCTAAATGACCATTTAGTTATTAGTACTAAATGAGTTTTTAGAAACAAGCAAGATGAATTTGGTATCATAGTTCGAAACAAGGCTATATTAGTGGCCAAGGGTTTCAATTAAGAAGAAGGTATCGATTATGACGAAACTTTCGCTCCTGTGGCACGATTAGAAGCCATAAGGATACTCCTTGCCTATGCTAGTAGTAATAATTTTAAGTTATTTCAAATGGATGTCAAAAGTGCTTTTCTTAATAACTTTATTTCTGAAGAAGTTTATGTTGAACAACCTTCCAGATTTGAGAATGATAATTTTCTGAATCATGTGTTTAAATTGACTAAAGCTCTCTATGGATTAAAACATGCCCGAAGGGCTTAGTATGAGAGACTTAGCTCATTTCTTATCCAAAATAATTTCTCTAAAGGTAAGGTCGACATTGTTTATGAAAAAAATTAAAATTAATTTTCTTGTTGTTCAAATTTTTGTTGATGATATTATTTTTGGTTCTACAAATGAATCCTTATGTGAATTATTTGTCAAATGTATGAGTCAAGAATTTGAAATGAGTCTAATGGGTGAACTAACTTTCTTTTTAGGCTTACAAATTAAATAACTTAGTGATGGTATTTTTCTTAATCAAACAAAATATGCATTAGACTTGCTAAAACAGTTTAATATGGATAGTTCAAAGGCTATCAATACTCCTATAAGTATCTCCACTAAGTTAGACATTGACGAAAGTTGAGAAAGCTTTGATAAAAAAACTTATAGAGGTATGATAGGAAGTTTACTATACCTCACCGCAACTAGACCAGACATTATGTTTAGCGTAAGACTTTGTGCTAGGTTTCAATCTAATCCTAAGATATCTCATCTTAAAGCAATTAAAAGAATTTTTAGATATCTTAAAGGAATCACTAATCTAGGATTATGGTATTCAAAATCTGAAAACTTTGAACTAATTGCTTATGCTGATGCATATTTTGCTGGATGTAGAATAGATAGAAAAAGCACATCCGAAACATATCAATTCTTAGGTCATGCACTTATCTCTTGGTCTTCCAAGAAACAAAACTCGGTTGCACTATCTACAACCGAAGCCAAATATATAGTGGCGAGTGCATGTTGTGCATAAGTTGTATGGATGAAAAATACATTAGAAAATTATAAGATTCACCTTAAGAACATTCTCATAAAATGTGATAATACAAGTGCAATATATTTAACAAAAAATCCTATTCAATACTCTAGAACTAAACATATTGACATTAAGTATCATTTCTAGTTCTAGAACTAAACTAATACAAGTACAATGACATATCTTTAGAGTTTATTAATACAAAACATCAATTAGCCAATATCTTTACAACACCTTTAAATGAAGAACAATTTGATTTTATTAGAAGAGAGTTAGGGATGTTAAATTGTCCGAATGCACGAGTTTGTTGAATTTCTTTTCCCAACTATCTTCCTCCTAATTCATCTCATGAATGAAGCTTTCATGAATTTATTTTGTTTTTATCTTCCTCTTAACTTGGTATCAAATTTGCTTCATACCCATGCTCCATCACTTAACAATTTTTAATACACTTAATCACTTCACTCATGGAATTCATTGATAAATGCATTACTCACAGATTTCACTCTTGTGAATTTTTAATGAGAAACAGATTTGATTTATGAAGTTTTATAGATATCTTGATCTTTGAAAGATGAATTTTAGTGTGTGATGATTACTTGCAAGAATGACAATTTGATTTCACATGGATATTTTGATCCTTTTCATGAATCCCTTCTTTTTGTTAAAGTTGAAACATGATTTAATAAAACTCATTTATTGTTTTGAATATGACTTGATTCAAATCATTTCATGTATTTGGTTCTTAATGGATTCTTTCCTTACCTTTCTTCTTCTTCTTTTTATTTTTATGACAAAAAGAAGAAAGAAACTTACCAATCTAAAAGAAGAACCAAAAAGCCCTTAAGTAAAAATATTAGTTTATCCAAAAAGGTTATCATGCAAAGTTTTTGCTTACCTTCCTTTGTGGCTTGGATAAATTGGTGTGAAACTTGCTTAATCTTGTTTACCACACTTGCATTGTTGAATGGTTCTCCTTTTTGTGGATGACAAAGAGGGAGAAATGATACCAAAATGTGGCAAATTGATGACAAATTGGCATTATAAACGTATGCAATGTATCTTATCGTAAATGCTGGTATCTTATCATAAATACTTGTATGTTTTACGAATGCTTGAAATATAATTGGAATCGTCAAATACATCGCAACACATCGCAAAAGCTTGAAACATATCAAAATGTATTTCATATACATTGTAGATACTTGAAATATTTCATGAATGCTTGATAATTGTCTATCATTATGATAAGATATCATGAGCTCAACTTGCTATTTGCAATTGATATCTTGCCATTGAATGATGAATTATTATCTTTGTCATCTTGTAAAATTTCATATTTGAAATTCGTATCATACTTAAAAATGATGATTGTCTATCATTGGACTTGAAAATGGATGTCAAGCTTTGACATCATACGTGATATTGTATTTTGAATTGGTAAATCATGAAAAGTATCATGATGTATATATTGATAAGTTCAAATGAATATAACTTATCATATTGATGCTTGAATTCAAAGGCCTTGAATTCAAGAGTATCTTTTCTCAAGTATGTTATATAGATAGGGGGAGTCAATGTTAACTCCGTCATCAATTGATTATCATCATCAAAAAGTGGGAGATTATTGAATCTCGGATTTGGATGATGAAATCAATTTGTAAATTGTTTGATCTAATCTATATGTTGAGAAAAGTGTGCAGGATTAACTATGATAGCAGTAAGGCATAAATCAAATATTGGGCCAGAGTCAAGATCGAGATTTTGTTGGGAGTTTGAGAGTTCATTGGAAGTCCGGACGTTCATCGGAAGTTCTACCGGAATTGACTGAGAAGTCTAGGAGCTTGCCAAAGAAGCTCGTCGAAACTTGCCAAGAAGATCGTCGTAAAGTCTAGGAGCTTTTCAGGAGTCTGTTGGAATATTACCGAGAGATTATCAGAAGTTCACCAGAAGATCACCGGAGGAACAATTGACATACCAGAATATTAACTAAGAGTACTTAGTTAATATCTCAAATTATCGTAGTTAGACCCTAAGTTGAGTTAGGATTGAGAGGTAATCCCACTAACTCGGTGAGGGGCCAACTAGGCCCTTAATAAGGCTGAATTGAGTTGGTTGAAGAGCTCATTCAGCACCTGAAGTCAATGCCGACGGTGGCACCGCCTGGTGACTCAGTCTCCTAGGTGGTCTGGGCGATGGTACCGCCGACAGTTAATGCTGCCAATGGTGATACCACTCCTGTCAGGCGATGATACCGCTATAGCTCGGTCTCTGAGCTTTATCAGGTGGTCGTACCACCTAGACTGGGCAGTGGTACTGCCTTGTGTCAGTTTGTAGGTGATAGTACAACCCAATAATGGCGATGGTACCACTAGTATCACGAAATCCGGGGATGTGATACTTTTTTGCTCCAATTTTGAAGTCATTGGAGCCTATACATACCCCACCATTTTTTGCATAAAAGGGTAATAAAGTACAATCAAAGTGTTGAAAAATTCTAAGCGTTGGGGTATTAAAAGTGTTGTAAAAGTGAAAAGAGTCCTCCTCTTCCATTTCTAAGTATTGTGATCATTCAAGAGAGGTGTGAGGCTTATAAGGGTTATCTCCTAAACCCGTGAAAAGGAAAAAATATTGTAAAGAGGTGGTTGGTCTTCGTCTATTGAAGGAAGACCATTAGTGGATGCCGGTGACCTCGAAGGAGGAGGAATCAAAAATGGATATAGGTCACAACGACCAAACCACTATAAATTCTGGTTTTCATGTCTATTATTTGTTAGGATCAAGAGCACTAAGAGGGGGGGTGAATTAGTGCAGCGAAAAACTTTCGACGTTTAAAACTATGTTCGTACGATAAGATCAATTTCAGTAGAAAAGCCGATTCGTAAATTACTTTAACTTGAGATTAGGTAAGAAGTAGTTAAAACAAATCTATAAAGGCAGTTTGCAGTTATGATGGAAATCAGAATGTAAGCGCAAACTGAAATACAATGTTCGTATGAGAAAAGCGATTTACGTCTAAACACCAATTCGAAAAATACTGAGCTTGGAAACGCAATCGTAAAAGTGCAGAAGGCAGTAAGCTATGAAAGAGGTTTGCAGTAAGGATAATCAGCTCAAAGTAAATGCAAACCAGAGAAGACGAGAGTTTACACTGTTTCGGTCAATCGTGACCTACATCCACTCCTCCGGTACGTCGACCGATCCACCGGCCAGACGTCCAATCTTCTGACATGTTTCTCCGGCACAACATGATTTTTCCTACTTTAATTGTCTCATCCTGATCGAAGCATCCTGCGTTACTCAAAACACAGATTAAAATATAAACACATATCAAGTGGTTTCATCATCAAAATATGAGATTCAACAATCTCCCCCTTTTTGATGATAACAACCACTTGATGACGGAGTTAACCTTAACTCCCGGAGTTTAAACAAACTCCCCCTATCAATATGCCATATTGATAGAACCTTGAATTCAAACCGAATTCAAGTCATTGCAATATTCATCATGAATACTTGCAACACATTATCATGAACTTATGCATAAACTTATGCATAATATGTCATGTCATCAACATACTTCTCCCCCTTTGTTATCAACAAAAAGGAGAAGTACCATAATCAAGTGTTTAGAATATTAGTTCAACTTATTGCATTAAAAATATAATATCAAGTTTTATCATCATGTAGTTTTGAAGCCAAAATATTTAGCTAGTATTACATCATACTTAGAACATTTAAGCTATCAAGTTTCAGATATGTAAGTTTTATAGCATATAAGATAGCACTTTTGGTAATGTTCAAGATAGCAAGTTCTACATCATGCAAGCTAGCAATATTATAACATTTTAGAATATGCAAGCTAGCATTTTTGAGATATTCAAGAAAGCAACTCTTGCTTCTTGAGATATGCAAATTTGTGAAGTTTTGCTAGACGTGCAAGTTAGCATTTTTGCCTCTTGAGATAGGCAAGATAGCACATTTGCTTCTTTTGAGATAGCAACTTTTTGCTTCTCTTTAGACTACAAGCTAGCAATTTTTACGATATACAAGTTTCACAATATATAAGCTAGCAAAAATTTTGAAAGCAAATGCAAGATAGCTTTCTTGTGTAAGCTCATGATTCTTGCTTCCTATTGCAATGTGCAAGTTGCAAGTTTTGCTTCTTGAGATAGGCAAGATAGCACTTTTGCAATTTTTGTTTCTTAAGATAGGCAAGCTTATGATGTTCAAGATAACAAGCTCTTTCTTCTCTTTTGAGAAGTGCCATTTTTGCTTTCTTTGCAAAGTTCAAGCTAGCAAAATGTCAAACTAGCAAGAGATAATGTTTTACATGAGGCACGCAAACAATTTGGCAAATGTTACATTTGCATCTTCTCTTTTGAGAAGTGCAATTTTTGCTTTCATCTTGAATTGTGCAAGCTAGCTAGTTTGCCTCTTTTCATGATGTCCATACTAGAAATTCTTACTCCCCCTTTGTCATTGTCAAAAACAAGGGAAGACCCTTATATCAATTTTCATATTATGACAAAGGTAAGTATCAATCTTATTTGTGCATCATTATATATTCAAATTAAAATATACATAATTTTAAAAACCTTATTTTTCATGCACGATACCGAAAAATAAATAAGTCATCATTAATGGGCATATCATACATGATACTCAAACATTAAAATTTTTAAGCATTTATCAACATGTTGATCATGATACCAAACATTCATCATTTAAAGCATTCATGATACACATCATATGCAATAAATACATCATGTACATCATTATCATAAGTATTGCATACATCATTTTAACTTCATGAATATTTCATCATTGCATGCATCATATCAAAACATTTTAAGCCATGCAAGCTATAAATACAAAGAAATCATGTCATGAAGGATAAAATCATTTGAATACCAAAAGATATGATTCATATGGTAAATATCTTCTTTAAATAAAATATCAAGAAAAATCATAGGAGTACAAAGAAGAGATCTTATTTTAAAAGAAAATCAAGTAATAATTCCAAGAACTCACAAGGAAAAATCATGATTAATTTTGAAAATCTCCTCTCAAGAGAATATCAAGTCAAATCGTAGAAGATTGATTAATGAGAAATTTTGATTTATAATAAAATCTCATGTATTGAATGTCGAGAAATCAAAATGATGATTTATATAAAAAATATCACAAGATATATTCAAGAGAAAAATCATCATTTATTTTCAATTTGTCACATCATTATTTCTTAGATATGCATGATACCAAAACATGGTTTTAAATCTTCAACATATAACATGCATAAATTCAAAAATTGAAAGGAGAAGGGAATAATTCAAAGGTACAAAGATTTCAACCATCTCATAAGCAAATGCAAGACAAGTCATGAATCCAAAATTCCATGAATCAAAATGATCATCATAGGTAATCTCATATTATTCCAAGAAATCAATATCATGATTTTGATAAAACTCATTTCAAATTTAAATCATAAAAATAACTTTTATGATTCACAAAATTCATAACATAGGTAGATTCATGATTTCATAATATATTTTCCCCCTTTTTTTTTTAAGTATTTGATTTCATGTTAGCATGCCTTTTCATTTATGTTAAATAAAAACATGCATCAACGTTTAGGATCGAAAAATGAATTTCGTCATAAGACCATCAAGATCAATATATTCTAAAAAATTAATTGTTATGGTCAAGAAAATATGAAAATGAAGTTTAACACTTTCATGCATTCGGACATGGTTTTGCCATATGTTTTTCAAATACGCTCATGAAAATAACACATGCTTATCATCATGTATAACTTAAAATCTCATGCATAAAATTGTCAATCATTGTATCAAATACATTTAATATTTTCATTACATCATTATGCATTACTTCAAATCAAATATGATTTCATTCAACAATGTTGATCAAACATGATACACATTATTACTTCTTAACCATGATTTCATATTTTCAATCAAAATCATTTTGTTTGTTTATCATAAAATATGCAATGTTATCATTTTTGAAATTACTAGCATGATCATAATTTTTGTATTTTTATTTTTAAACATGTAATTTTCAAGAAAATTAATTCTAAACTAAAAAAGAAAATACATCATGAAAGCATCAAGTAATTTCAAAATAAATCAGGGGGATTTCGATTACCTTTTCATTGAAAGCGTTTAAGGCATAGTTTGCCACCTCGCCTTTCTTGATTTTCTCCTCGTCTTCGGAGGAGCTTGATTCATCCCACTTTATGTTCTTCTTTGGCTTTTTCCTCCGTTCAAATTCATTATTTATTTTAGATTTTTGTTTAATAAAATTATTAAGATTTAGTGTTCGAAGTTCAAGTTCATCATTATCCTCATCACTTGAGTCATCGCTCAAGTGGTATTCATTTATCCAGGGTTCCAAATCCTTCCTGTTCTTTGGAAGGTTGTTTTGTTCATCATGTTCATCATGTGCATTGTGCACTATTTCATATGTCATCAACGAACCAATTAGTTCTTCAAGTGGTAAGTTGTTTAGGTTTTTAGCTTCTTGTATTGCAGTTACCTTTGAATCTCACTTCTTAGAAAGAGAACTTAAAATCTTGTTTATGAGTTCAAAATTCAAAAAACATTTGCCAAGAGCTCTTAAACCATTGACGACATCCGTGAAATGGGTGTACATGTCAACAATGGTTTCGCAAGGCTTCATTCGAAAAAGTTCGTAAGAATGCACGAGAATGTTGATTTTGGACTCTTTCACTCGGCTAGTGCCTTCATGAGTAACCTCAAGAGTTCTCAAAATATCAAAAGCCGAATTACACATCGAAACGCGATTAAATTCATTTTTGTCAAGTGCACAAAATAAGACATTCATAGCCTTTGTGTTTAAAGGGCAGTTGAAATCAAGAACAAGTGCACAAAATAAGGCATTCATAGCCTTTTTCGAAACACATCGAAAAATACTTCTCCAAATCCGACCATTCGTTCATCGGTTTAGAGGGCAGTTGAAAACCTTTTTCAACAATATTCCATAAATCCAAATTCATAGAAATCAAGAAAACTCTCATTCAAGTTTTCCAATAAGTGTAGTCCAATCCGTTAAACAATGGTGGACGAACAACCGAAAAACCCTCTTTAAAGCCATGAAGGGCCATTTCTCTCGGGTGTAAATCTGAAATGAGAAATACCAGGCTCTGATACCAATTGTTAGGATCAAGAGCACTAAGAGGGGGGGGGGTGCAGTGGAAAACTTTTCGATGTTTAAAACTGCGTTCATACGACAAGAGAAATTTCGGTAGAAAAGTCGATTCGTAAATTACTTTAACTTGAGATCAGGTAAGAAGCAGTTAAAACAAATCTATAAAGGCAGTTTGCAGTTATGATAGAAATCAGAATGTAAGCGCAAACTGAAATATGATGTTCGTACGAGAAAAGCGATTTACGTCTAAACACCGATTCGGAAAATACTAAGCTTGGAAACGCAATCATAAAAGTGCAGAAGGCAGTAAGCTATGAAGGAGGTTTGCAGTAAGGATAATCAGCTCAAAGTAAATGCAAACCAGAGAAGATGGGAGTTTATAGTGGTTCGGTCAATCGTGACCTACATCCACTCCTTCGATTCCTCTTCCGTCGAGGCCACCGGCATCCACTAACAATCTTCCTTTACTAGGCAAAGATCAACCTCCTTCTTACACCCCTCTTCTCCTTTTACTAGGTTTAGGAGACAACCCTTACAAGCACTCACTCTCCTCTCTTAAACAGAATTCTAACACTTAAGCTAGAGGAGGGAAATTCTAGAGATTGCTGTAGTGTTTGCTCTCTTTTAATCTCTCTGTGCTTGTGTCTTTTACCCAGGGATTGGAGGGGTATTTATAGGCTCCAAACCAGTTTGAATTTGGAGCTCAAAACTGTCATCTCCTGAAATTCCGGGGTCTAGCGATTGCACCGCCTAACTGGGGCGGTTGAACCGCCTGACAGAGCTCGAAGACTGAGCCTCTGGGCGGTGCCACTGCTTGTCAAGGGCGGTTGCACCACCTGGTAGAGCTCGGAGACCGAGCTCAGGCGGTGCCATCGCCTGACTCGGGCGGTTGCACCACCCAGCTAGAGCTCGGAGACCGAGCTCAGGCGGTTGCACCGCTGTCAGAGGCGGTTGCACCACCCAGCTAGAACTCGTAGATTGAGCCCTGGGCGGTGCCACCATCGACCTAGGCGGTGCCACCTCTGGGCGAGAGATCTGGGTCTGAATGAGTTGATCCATTCGGCCCAATTTGGTTCTTTCAAGGGCCTAATTGCCCTTGGATTAAGTTAATGGGATCACCTCCCATTTCTAACTTAATCATCGTGCTAACTACGACAATTCTTAAGACTTTTACTACAGCTTGCTCCGATGCATCAATCACTTCTTCCGGCGAGCTTCCGGCGAACATTCGATGGACCTCCGGCGATGCTCCTATGGATTTCCGGCAAACTCCTGGACTTGCGACGATCCACTTGGGAGTTCCGATGAGCTTCTTTTGGCAAGCTCCTGGACTTCTCGGATTTGTTCTTGCAGAACCTCCGATGACCGTCCGGACTTCCGTCAAGCTCTCGAACTCCTAACATGATCATAGTCTTAACTCCGGCGCAACTCCTACTGCATGTCTTACTTTCATCGTAGTTAATCCTGCACATCTAAAACAAAACTTCGATCGAGATAATTAATCCTAAGCAATTAATCAAGTTGTCCGGCATGTCATTGGTCCCTCGACGCTTATTTTTATTTATCAGATTTTGTATCAAATTTTCCTAAGGCATTATTTTTATTTAAAATAAAATATTTATATCCAAAAACTTTAAAATATGAAATGTTTGGTCTTTTATTGTTCCACAATTCATAGGGAGTTTTAGATAGTTGAGGTCTTATAAGAACTCTGTTCATGACATATCATACTATGTTGACGGCTTTAGCCCAAAAGTACTTGGGTAGACTATGTTCATTAAGCATGATCCTTGTCATCTCTTGTAAAATCTGTTAGGATCAAGAGCACTAGGGGGGGGGGGGGGTGAATTAGTGCAGCGGATAAAAGCATCAACTTCGTCAAATCTCTCGTATGATAAAAACCGTTTCCGACGTAAAACCGATTTAAAAAACTTAGCTTGAAAGCATATGTAAATGTATTGAAGGCTGTAAGCTATTAAAGGGGTTTGCAATAAGGTAATAGCAGGAAACAAAATGCAAACCAGAGAAGATGGGAGTTTATAGTGGTTCAGTCAATCGTGACCTACATCCACTCCTCCGATTCCTCTTCCGTCGAGGCCATCGACATCCACTAACGATCTTCCATTATTAGGAGAAGATCAACCTCCTTCTTACACCCCTCTTCTCCTTTTACCAGGTTTAGGAGACAACCCTTACAAGCACTCACTCTCCTCTCTAAAATAGAATCTTAACACTTAAGCTAGAGGAGGGATTTCTCAACTGATTTCTACAGCGTTTCATTCCTTTTGTGCTCTCTGTGCTTATGTGAATTAACCAGGGATGAGAGGGGTATTTATAGGCCCCAAACCAGTTTGAATTTGGAGCTCAAAACTGTCATCTCCCGAAATTCCAGGGTCCTGGCAGTACCACCTCCTGACTGGGGCGGTACAACCGCTTGGTAGCTAGGAGACTGAGCCTCTTGGCGGTGCCATCGCTTGACAAGGGCAGTTGCACCGCCCAGTCTCACTTGGAGACTGAGCCCTGGCGGTGCCACCGCCTGACTGGGGATGGTTGCATCGCTTGGCAGAGCTCGGAGACCGAGCTCAAGCGGTTCCACCACTTGTCAGGGGCGGTTACACCGTCCAGTCTCACTCGGAGACTGAGCCCAGGCGGTGCCACCGCCTACCTGGGGCGGTTGCACCGCCCAGCTTTCCTGGTAGACCCTCTCTTGGGCAGTGCCACCGCCTGGCAGGAATTCTGGTCTGAATGGGTTGATCCATTCAGCCCAATTTGGGTCTGTCAAGGGCCAAATTACCCCCAGATTAAGTTAATGGGATCACTTCCTATTTCTAACTTAATCATCATGCTAACTACGTTATTTCTTAAGACATTTACTGAAACTTGCTCTAGTGCGTCAATCGCTTCTTCCAGCGAGCTTCCGGCGAACTTTCGTCGATCATCCGATGAACCCTCGGAGATGCTCCTGCGGACTTCGGCAAACTCCTGGACTTGCGACGATCCACTTGGCGAGTTCTGACGAGCTTCTTTGGCAAGCTCCTAGATTTCTCGGATTTGTTCCTACAGAATCTCCGACGACCGTCCGGACTTCCGTCGAACTCTCGAACTCCCAACGTGATCATAGTCTTGACTTCGGCGCAACTCCTACTGCATGTCTTACTTCCATCATAGTTAATCCTGCACATGTAAAAATAAACTTCGATCGAGACAATTAATCCTAAGCAATTAACCAAGTTGTCCGGCATGTCATTGGTCCCTCGACGCTTCGCCCGATTCTTCAGCACATCGTCCTCTCCTGCGGCCTATTACCCAATCGGCCAGTTGACTCCACAACTCCGATATCTTTCGCTCAATACCCACTCTTCTTGGCCCGATGCCCGAGTCCACGACCCGAAGCCTTCTGTCGATACGTCAACCGATCCATCGGCCCGACGTCCAATCTTCTGACATGTTCCTCCGGCACAACATGATTTTTCATGCTTTAATTGTCTCATCCTGATCGAAGCATCTTGCATCACTCAAAACATAGATTAAAACATAAACACATATCAAGTGGTTTCATCATCAAAATACGAGATTCAACAATCTGCCCCTTTTTTATGATGACAACCACTTGATGACGGAGTTAACCTTAACTCCCGGAGTTTAAACAAACTCCCCCTATCAATATGCCATATTGATAGAACCTTGAATTCAAACTGAATTCAAGTCATTGTAATATTCATCATGAATACTTGCAACACATCATCATGAACTTATTCATAAAGTTATGCATAACATCATACTTCTCCCCCTTTGTCATCAACAAAAAGGAAAAGTACCACAATCAAGTGTTTGTTATATAGGTTCAACTCATTGCATGAAAAACATAGTCTCATCATGCAATTTTGCTATCATCATATATGCAAGGTACTAAGATAGCAAGTTCCACAACATCAAGCTAGTAAATTTTATAATATTTTAGAACATGCAAGCTAACAGTTTTGAGATGTTCAAGAAAGCAACTCTTGCTTCTTGAAATATGCAAATTTGTCAAGTTTTGCTAGATGTGCAAGTTAGCATTTTTGCCTCTTGAGATAGGCAATTTAGCACATTTGCTTCTTTTGAGATAGTAACTTTTTACTTCTTTTTAGACTACAAGCTAGTAATTTTTATGATATGCAAGTTTCATAATATACAAGCTAGCAAAAATTTCTAAAGCAAATGCAAGATAGCTTTCTTGTGTAAGCTCATGATTCTTTCTTCCTATTACAATGTGCAAGTTGCAAGTTTTGCTTCTTGAGATAGGCAAGATAGCACTTTTGCAATTTTTGTTTCTTAAGATAGGCAAGCTTGTGATGTTCAAGATAATAAGTTATTTCTTCTCTTTTGAGAAGTGCCATTTTTGTTTTCTTTGCAAATTGCAAGCTAGCAAAATGCCAAACTAGCAAGAGATAATGTTTTACATGAGGCAACCAAACAATTTGACAAATGTTACATTTGCATCTTCTCTTTTGAGAAGTGCAATTTTTGCTTTCATCTTGAATTGTGCAAGCTAGCTAGTTTGCCTCTTTTCATGATGTTCACGCTAGAAATTCTTGCTCCCTCTTTGTCATTGTCAAAAAGAAGGGAAGACCCTTATATCAATTTTCATATTATGACAAAGGTAAGTATCAATCTTATTTGTGCATCATTATATATTCAAATTAAAACATACACAATTTCAAAAACCTTATTTTTCATGCACGATACCAAAAAATAAATCAATCATCATTAATGGGCATATCATACATGATACTAAAACATTAAAATTTTTAAGCATTTATCAACATGTTGATCATGATACCAAACATTCATCATTTAAAGCATTCATGATACACATCATATGCAATACATCATGTACATCATTATCATAAGTATTGCATACGTCATTTTAACTTCATGAATATTTCATCATTGCATGCATCATACCAAAACATTTCAAGCCATGCAAGCCATAAATATAAAGAAATCATGTCATGAATGAAAAAGTCATTTGAATACCAAAAGACATGATTCATATAGTAAATATCTTCTTTAAATAAAATATCAAGAAAAATCATAGGAGTACAAAGAAGAGATCTTGTTTTAAAAGAAAATCAAGTAATAACTCCAAGAACTCACAATGAAAAATCATGATTCATTTAGAAAATCTTCTCTTAATAGAATATAAAATAAAATCATAGAAGATCGATTAATGAGAAATTTTGATTTATAATAAAATCTCATGTATCGAATGTCGAGAAATCAAAATGATGATTTATATAAAAAATATCACAAGTTATATTCAAGAGAAAAATCATCATTCATTTTCAACTCATTCAATTTGTTACATCAACATTTCTTAGATATGCATGATACCAAAACATGGTTTTAAATCTTCAACATATTAATGCAAAAATTCAAAAATTGAAAAGAGAAGGGAAAAATTCAAAGGTACGAAGATTTTAACCATCTCATAAACAAATGTAAGACCAAGTCATGAATCCAAAATTCCATGAATCAAAATGATCATCAAAGGTAATCTCATGTTATTCCAAGAAATCAATATCATGATTTTGATCAAACTTATTTCAAATTTAAATCATAAAAATCACTTTTATGGTTCACAAAATTCATAACATAGGTAGATTCATGATTTCATTGATAATATATTTTCCCCTTTTTTTAAGTATTTGATTTCATGTTAGCATGCTTTTTCATTTATGTTAAATAAAAACATGCATCAACATTTAGGATCGAAAAATGAATTTCATCATAAGACCATCAAGATCAATAGATTCTCAAAAATGAATTGTTATGGTCAAGAAAATCCGAAAATAAAATTTAACACTTTCGTGCATTCGGACATGGTTTTGCCATATGTTTTTCAAATACACTTATGAAAATAACACATGCTTATCATCATGTATAACTTAAAATCTCATGCATAAAATTGTCAATCATTGTATCAAAAATATTTAATATTTTCATTACATCATTATGCATTACTTCAAATCAAACACGATTTCATTCAACAATGTTAATCAAACATGATACAAATTATTACTTCTTAACCATGATTTCATATTTTCAATCAAAATCATTTTGTTTGTTTATCATAAAATATGCAATATTATCATTTTCGAAATTACTAGCATGATCATAATTTTTGTTTTTTTATTTTTAAACATGTAATTTTTAAGAAAATTAATTCTAAACTAAAAAAAAAATACACCATGAAAGCATCAAGTAATTTCAAAATAAATCAGGGGGATTTTGATTACCTTATCATTTAAAGCGGTTAAGGCGTAGTTTGCCACCTCGCCTTTTTTTATTTTCTCCGCGTCTTCGGATGAGCTCGATTCATCCCACTTTGTGTTCTTCTTCTTTGGTCTCTTCCTCTCGTACGATAAAAACTGTTTCTGACATAAAACCGATTTCGGAAACTTAGCTTGAAAGCATACGTAAATGTATTAAAGGCAGTAAGCTATTGAAGGGGTTTGCAGTAAGGTAATAGCAGGAAACAAAATGCAAACCAGAGAAGACAGGAGTTTATAGTGGTTCGATCAATCGTGACCTATATCCACTCCTCTGATTCCTCTTCCGTTGAGGCCATCGACATCCACTAACGATCTTTCTTTACTAGGCGAAGATCAACCTCCTTCTTACACCCCTCTTCTCCTTTTACCGGGTTTAGGAGACAACCCTTACAAGCACTCACTCTCCTCTCTAAAATAGAATCTTAACACTAAAGCTAGAGGAGGGATTTCTCAACTGATTTCTATATCATTTCTTTCCTTTTTTGCCCTTTGTACTTGTGTGAATTAACCAAGGATGAGAGGGGTATTTATAGGACCCAAACCAGTTTGAATTTGGAGCTCAAAACTGTCATCTCCCGGAATTCCGGGGTCCTGGCGGTACCACCTCCTGACTGGGGCGGTACAACCGCCTGGCAGCTTAGAGACTGAGCCTTTACGCGGTGCCACCACATGACTGGGGCGGTTGCACCACTTGGCAGAGCTCGGAGACCAAGCTTAGGCGGTTCCACCTCCTGTCAAGGGCGGTTACACCACCCAATCTCGCTCGGAGACTGAGCCCAGGCGGTGCCACCACCTGCCTGGGATGGTTGCACCGCCCAGCTTTCTTGGGAGACCCTCTCCTGGGCGATGCCACTGCCGACCCTAGCGGTGCCACCGCTTGGCAGGAATTTTGGTTCGAATGGGTTGATTCATTTGGCCCAATTGCCCCCATATTAAGTTAATGGGATCACCTCCCATTTCTAACTTAATCATCATGCTAACTACGATATTTCTCAAGACATTTACTGTAACTTGCTCCAGTGCGTCAATCGCTTCTTCCGGCAAGCTTCTAGCGAACTTCCGTTGATCATCCGATGAACCCTCGGTGATGCTCCTACAGACTTTCGGCAAACTCCTAGACTTGCGATGATCCACTTGGCGAGTTCCGATGAGCTTCTTTAGCAAGCTCTTGGACTTCTCGGATTTGATCCCGTAGAACCTCCGACGACCGTTCGGACTTTCGTCGAACTCTTGAACTCCCAACGTGATCATAGTCTCGACTCTAGCGTAACTCCTACTGCATGTCTTACTTCCATCGTAGTTAATCTTGCACATGTAAAACAAAACTTTGATTGAGACAATTAATCCTAAGTAATTAACCAAGTTGTCCGGCATGTCATTGGTCCCTCGATGCTTCGTCCGATTCTTCGGTGCATCATCCTCTCCTGTGGCCTATTGCCCAATCGACCAGTTGACTCCGCAACTCCGATATCCTTGGCGCAATACCCGCTCTTCTTGGCCCATGCCCGAGTCCACGACCCGAAGCCTTCTATCGATACATCGACTGATCCACCGGCCCGACGTCCAATCTTCTGACATGTTCCTCTAGCACAACATGATTTTTCCTGCTTTAATTGTCTCATCCTGATCGAAGCATCCTGCATCACTCAAAACACAGATTAAAACATAAATACATATCAAGTGGTTTCATCATCAAAATACGAGGTTCAACAAAATCCTATTCTTTCTCTCTATAACTTTACTTTATTGTGGATTTCTTGGAGTCAAGAAATTACGGTCATACCCATTCAAATCATAAAATTCTTAAAAATCATGAATTTTAAATTCACCATCATGATAACTACAAATAGAAATCATAAAACTTTTTTCATTATAAACTTATTTATAAAATTTAGTAAAATATTTAAAATAATCATTTTTATGTGCCAAAAAATATGTCCAAGCATATCTACTATAATTATCAATAATCACAAAAGCGTATTTGCTACCTTCTTGGCTTGTAATATCAATAGGTCTAAATAAATTTATGTGAATGAGTTGTAATGGTCTACAGATACTTGATTTTTAGGTTTGAAACTACTCTTTATTTGTTTTCCTAGTTGGCACACATCACAAATTTTATCTTTGACAAATTTAATTTTAGGTATTTCTCTAACAAGTTTTTTAGTTACAATTTATGAAATCAATTTCATACTTGTATGCCCTAGTCTCCTATACCAAAGTCATGCATCATCGTTTAAAACTGAAAAGCAAGTTTCATCATAAAAATCATCAAGATCAATAGTATAAATATTATCACTTCTTAAAGCAATCATAGATTTATTTTTATTTGGTATTTATGTAATACAAGCATGAGATTCAAATTTAAC
The DNA here is from genome assembly GCA_900464855.2 of Musa schizocarpa. Lineage (NCBI taxonomy): Eukaryota > Viridiplantae > Streptophyta > Magnoliopsida > Zingiberales > Musaceae > Musa > Musa schizocarpa. Next base: position 36,342,390 of record LS990919.1, read on the forward strand.
ATTATATCCCTTATCATAAAGTTGACTAATACTTATTAAGTTATGTTTCAAACCATATACTAAAAGCACATATTCAATTAAGAAATTTGATTTGTTATCAATATTTCTAATGCCAATGAATTTTTCTTTATTGTTATATCTGAAGGTAATATATTCTCTATTATTGAATCTCAAATTTTGATGATGAAACTAATTGATAATTATTTATGTATTAATCTGCATTTTGAGTGACACAGGATGCTTTAATCAGGATGAGACAATTAAAGCAGGAAGAATCATGTAGTGCCGGAGGAAAACATGTTAGAAGATTGGACGTCGGGTTGGAGGATCAGTCGACATATCGACAGAAGGCTTCAGGCCGTGGATTCGGGAATTAGACCAAGAAGAGCGGATATTGTGCCAAGGATATCGGAGCTACAGAGTCAACTTGCCAATTGGGCAATAGGCCTCAAGAGAGGACGATGCGCCGAAGAATCGGACGAAGCGTCGAGGGACCAATGACATGCCAGACAACTTAATTAATGCTTAGTATTAATTTTCTAGATCGAAGTATCTTTTACATGTGCAGGATTAACTACAATAGCAAGGCATGAAGCAAAATGAAGTCCTAGAGTCAAGGACGCGACTTCGTTGGGAGTTCGAGAGTTCGTCGGAAGTCCGGACGTTCGTCGAAAGTTCTGGCGGAACCAGCCGAGAAGTCTCGGAGCTTGCCAGAGAAGCTCGTTGGAACTCATTAAGAAGATCGTCGTGAAGTCCAAGACTTGCCGGGAGTCTGCCGAAACATTGTCGAGAGATCGTCGGAAGTTTGCCGGAAGCTCGCTGGAAGAATAGACTTACTGACTTTATTTAGCTTAGAATATGTCTTAGGAATCGAAGTTAGCACGTAATTGGGATTGGATTTGGGCCAATCCAATTAGGGGCCAGCTAGGCCCATGTAAGAACTGTGTTAGGCCTAATAAGAAGCTAAAACAGTGCCCCAAGGAGTCTTACCATTGTGGCACAGTCTTTGAGACTGTGTTAGGCGGTAGTACCGCTAGTCTGGGCGATTGTACCGCCCCTAGCTAGGTGCCAGGTGGTGGTACCGCCAGTCTGGGCGATGGTACCGCTCGTGCCCGGGGAACCTGAGATGGGAGAGTTTTTGGCTCCAAGTTTGAATCAATTTGAAGCCTATAAATAGCCCTCTTATCCCTGGTTAAAGAATACAAGCATAGAGAGTTTGAAAGTAGAAAAACACTATTGTAATCTCTTGTGAGAATCCTCCTCTTTGAGTCTAAGTGTTAGATTAGTTTGAGAAGAGTGAGTGCTTGTAAGGGTTGCCTCCTAAACCCAGTAAAAGGAAAAGAGGGGTGTAAGAAGGAGGTTGATCTTCGCCTAGTAAAGGAAGATCGTTAGTGGATGCCGGTGGCCTCGATAGAAGAGGAATCAAAGGAGTGGATGTAGGTCACGATTGACCGAACCACTATAAACTGCCATCTTCTCTGGTCTGCATTTTATTCTTGCCATTTACATACTGCAAACTACTTAGATAATCACTACGCTTCCTTATGCTTCCGTGTTATTAACTTTCTGAAATTGATTTTCAACTTAAACGACTTTTATCGTACGAAGGTTTTTGGAACCGATATAGTTTTTATCGTTGCACTAATTCACCCACCCTCTTAGTACCGACTCTGATCCTAACAATTGATATCAGAGCCTCGTGATTTTTTATTTGGATTAACACCCAAGAGAAATGACTCATTTCGGCTTTCAAGAGGGTCACTCTCTTATTCGTCCTCCCTTTTTTAATGGGACGGACTATACTTATTAGAAAACTCGAATGAGAGTTTTCTTGCTTTAATTGAATCTCGATTTATGGCACATAGTCGAATTTGGTTTTAAAAGGTCTTCTCTTCCAATGAAAGATTGGAATGATTTGGAGAAGAAGACCTTTTCTTTAAATGCTAGAGCTATGAATGCTCTATTTTGCGCCTTAGATAAAATGGAGTTTAATCAAATTTCTTTGTGCGAAACGACCTTCGATATTTGACATATTCTTGAAACTACTCACGAAGGCACAAGTAGATTAAAAGATTCAAAAATTAACTTTTTAATGCATGATTTTGAACTTTTTCGAATGAAACCAAGCGAAACCATTGGAGACATGTACACCCATTTTATGGATGTCGTCAATAGTTTAAAATCACTTGGTAGAATTTTTTCAGATTTTGAACTCGTTAACAAGATTTTACGATCACTTTCAAAAAATTAGGATTTGAAAATAACGGCAATATAAGAATCAAAGAACTTGAACCATTTTTCGATTGAAGAACTAATTGGTTTATTGATCACATATGAAATGACGTGTAATGCCCGTGAAGAACTTAAGAACCACTTTCCAAATAACAGGAAGGATTTGGGACATAGAACAATTGAAGACCACTCGAGCATAAGCTCAAGTAATGGTGAACTTGAACCACAAATGAAATTTAAAAAGTTCATAAAACAAAAATTAAAAAGTAAAAAGAATGGAACTATTTGCTTTAAACACAAGAAGAAAAACACAAAGTGGGATGAATCGAGCTCCTCCGATGACGAGGAGAAAATCAACAAAGGCGAGGTAGCAAACTACGCCTTAACGGCTTTTGACGTTGAGGTAATCAACACACCTTTAGTTTATTTTGAAATTACATAATACTTTTTATGACTTATTTTTAATTTAGCTTTAATTTAGTTTAAGAAAATTAAATATTTTTTATTGCATGTTTAATGAAAATGCAAAAATAAAATTGGATCATGCTTACCTTTCCAATTATTTTAAAAATAATCTTGAAAAATACATATTTTATGATAAACAAATAAAATGATTTTGATTGAAAATATAAGATCATGTTTAATGATTTAATGATGCATAATGATGTTTTGAAACCATGTTTTGATGTCATGTATAATGATCATGCTTAATAAATTTATATTTCGAAATTATACATGATGATTTTTATGATTATTTGATCTTGATGATTTCCAATGATGATATTTGCTCTTTCGATTTTAAACTATGATGTATAGTTTTCATATGAAAAACTTGAGCATGCTTATATGAAATCAATCACTTAAAATGTATCACATGAAAAGGAAATTATATTATTGGATTTAAAATCATGAATCTATTTATGAATTTTGTGAATCATAAAATTGATTTTGATGATTTGAATGAGTTTCATCTAATCACGATTTTTTTTCTTGATTTTTCAAAATTTATGACTTAAGATTTCTTATGCAAGAATCAAGATACTATAATATTTGATCTCCTATATTTCTTTTTGATATTTATAAAAATTAAGGAGATTTGTTGAAATAAATCATGTCTTTTGTAATTCAAGTGACTTATCTTCGATGACATGATTTCTTTGTATTTATAGCTTGCATGACTTGAAATGTTTTAAAAAATACATGCAACACTATGATTTTTTAAAATAATGTGAAAATCAATAATAATCATTTTCTGAAATAATACTCTAGAATGATGATTTGGAATCATGCATGTAATGATGATTTTATATCTTATATATATGATGATTTGGTATTATGCATGTAATACTTTAACTTATGATAATGATGCATGCAATGATGAAATATTTATGATAAAATAAGTTTTTGACATTCATGAGATGAATTTTCATCTATGCTATTTACTTTTGTCATGATTTAGAAATTGACGTAAAGGGTCTTCCTTTCTTTTTGACAATGACAAAGGGGGAGCAAAAGTTGCTAGAAGGCAAACTTACTAATCTAAAAAAGGAAGTAAGAAGTACTATCTTGCAAATCTCAAGAGAAGCAATGTTTGCCAAGTTACACATTTCAAAAAGAGGCAAAATAGTCTATCTTGCACATCTCAAAAGATGTAAAATTTTACTAATTTTTTATGTGTAAAATTTGATAGCTTGCAATTTGCATACTAAAAGTGCTATCTTGCCTATCGCAAGATGCAAAACATGCTAACTTACAATAGAAGCAAAATTGCTAGCTCAAACATTGCAAAGGAAGTAAAAATTTGCTAGCTTGCAACTTGAATATTTCAAGAAGCAAGAGTTGCTTTCTTGAACATCTCTAATTTGCTAGCTTGCATGATATAGAACTTGCTATCTTGAACACTACAAAGAAGTGTTATCTTGCCTATCTCAAGAAGCAAAAATGCTAAACTTACACATCTAGCAAAATTTACAAACTTGCAAAACTCTAAATTTTTGCTAGCTTGCATGATGATAAAAATGGATATTATGTTTTTCATGCAATGTATTGAACTTAGATATCTCAAACCCATGAATGGTTGGACTTCTCCTTTTTGTTGATGACAAAGGGGGAGAAGTATGTTGATGTCAAGCATGATTTGATCATGACATGGTTGCTTGGATTTTTTAATCCAAGAGTTCCTATCAATAAGGTATATTGATAGGGAGAGTTTGTTTAAACTCCGGGAGTTAAGGTTAGCTCTATCATCAATTGGTTGTCATCATAAAAAAGGGAGAGATTGTTGAATTTCGGATTTTGATGATGAAACCAACTGATAATTGTTTATGTTTTAATCTGTGTTTTGAATGATATAGGATGCTTCGATCAGGATGAGACAATTAAAGCAGGAAGAATCATGTTGTGCCAGAGGAAAACATGTCAGAAGATTGGACGTCGAGCCGAAGGATCGATCGACGCATCGATAGAAGGCTTCGGGTCGTGAATTCGGGCATTGGGCCAAGAAGAGCGGATATTGTGCCAAGGATATCAGAGTTGCGGAGTCAACTGGCCGATTGGGCAATAGGCCGCAAGAGAGGACAATGCGTCGAAGAATCGGACGAAGCGTCTAGGGACCAATGACATGCCGGACAACTTGATTAATGCTTAGTATTAATTGTCTAGATCGAAGTATGTTTTACATGTGCAGGATTAACTACAATAGCAAGGAATGAAGCAAAATGAAATCCTAGAGTCAAGGACGCAATTTCTTTGGGAGTTCGAGAGTTCATCAGAAGTCCGAACGTTCGTCGGAAGTTCTGGCGGAACCAGCCGAGAAGTCTCGGAGCTTGCCAGAGAAGCTCATCGGAACTCACCAAGAAGATCATCGTAAAGTCCAGGAGCTTTCCAGGAGTCCGCCGAAATATTGCCGAGAGATTGTCGGAAATTCGCCGGAAGATTGCTGGAAGCTCATCGGAAGAATAGACTTACGGACTTTGTTTAGCTTAGAATATGTCTTAGAAATCATAGTTAGCATGTAATTGGGATTGGATTTGGGTCAACCCAATTATGGGCCAACTAGGCCCATATAAGAACTGTGTTGGGCGCAATAAAAAGCCCAAATAGTGCCATAAGGAGTCTCACCGTCATGGCATAGTTTTCGAGACTATGTCAGACGATGGTACCGCCAATCTAGGTGGTTGTGCCACCCCTGGCGGGGTGCCAAGTGGTGGTACCGCTAGTCTGGGTGGTAGTACCGCCCAGCACTATGCCCCAGACAATGGTATCGCCAGACTTGGGCAGTAGTATCGCCCAAGGCAGTGTTAGCATCAAACTGACACTAGGTAGTGGTACTGCCCAGCGCATGCGGTGGTACCGCCCATGCCCGAGGAACCTGAGATGGGAGAGTTTTAGGCTTCAAGTTTGAATCAACTTGAAGCCTATAAATAGTCCTCTCATCCCTGGTTAAAGAATACAAGCACAGAGAGTTTGAAAGTAGAAAAACGCTATTGTAATCTCTTATGAGAATCCTCCTCTTTGAGTCTAAGTATTAGATTAGTTTGAGAGGAGTGAGTGCTTATAAGGGTTGTCTCCTAAACTCGGTAAAAGGAGAAGAGGGGTGTAAGAAGGAGGTTGATCTTCGCCTAGTAAAGGAAGATCGTTAGTGGATGCCAGTTGCCTCGACGGAAGAGGAATCAGAGTAGTGGATGTAGGTCATGATTGATCGAACCACTATAAACTGTCGTCTTCTTTGGTTTGCATTTTATTCTTACCATTTACATACTGCAAACTACTTAGATAGTCACTACACTTCCTTACGCTTCCATGTTATTAAATTTTCGGAATCAGTTTTCAACGTAAACGACTTTTATTGTATGAAGGTTTTTTAAACCGACGTAGTTTTTACCACTGCACTAATTCACCCCCCTCTTAGTGCCGACCCTGATCCTAACATCTATCTTGGCTAGTAAGCTTTGAGAAGTATATTGGATCTTTGGTCATATGCCTTGAGTATCAACTATTAAGATACTATCTTTTTCTCATAGCTCTTATTTGGAGACATACCTACAAGAAAGAGGGGTTTGCTTTATGTACCAAGTTAACTTTGGGTCCTTCATGGTTAGATCTACCTTTCTTGACTTTTGATATCAAATCACTTATGGTTCTTTTAGGAACCTAAACTAATTTATGATAACTATATTTTTTAAGAGAGCATGTGTAAGCATAGTGACCAAATTTTTCACAAAAATTATATTTAACTTTAGGAGGAATATACAGCGTGGGTCCTTTTACAAATTTTATTGGCTTGTGATGATTATTACTACTCACAAACCAATTTCTTCTCTTCTTGATACACAACCTTGGTTAGCATGAATCATATTTAGTGACTTATTTTTAATTTTTTAATGTTTATCATAGAAATATATTTTTCCTTTTAAGAGATTCAACTCTTCACATTTAGTGGAAGATGTCGACATATATTTATCGTGCTTATTTTTTAATATATCAAATTGATCAGTGAGAGAGACATGATCCTTTTTTAACAAATTATATTTTTTACTAATTTTTTAAGGTTATCATATAAATCATGAAATGTTTCAAGTAATTCATCATAAGATAAAGATGTTTTGGGAGAGTCAAATACCTCATCGTTAAAGGCCATTAAGGCATACTTTGCCATTTCATCTTGCTCTTCAACTTCTAACTCACTTGATTTATCCCACATTGTTTTGAGTGCTTTCTTTTTCTTTTAGCTTGACGACTTCTTTTTCAATTGCGGACACTCATTTTTGAAGTACCCTGGTTTTTTGCACTCATAGCATATGACTGCATCCTTCTTGGGTTTATTTTTATTTTTACCTTTTTGTCTTAGAAGATTTGTTTTGTTTCTCCTTATGAAGTTTTTGAATCTTCTTGCAATGAGTGTTAGATCATCATCATCATTATCAGTTGAGCTTTCACTCGAGTAGTCTTATTTGATTTTAAAGGCAATATCTTTCCTTTTCTTTAGAAAGTTTTTCTCTTCTTTATCATATGCTTTATAGATCATTTCATAGGTTAATAAAGATCCTATGAGTTCTTCAAAATAAATTATTCAAGTCTTTAGCTTCTTGGATTACCATTACCTTTGGATCCTAGCTTTTAGGCTTACCAATTCAAAATTAGTATAATTTTTACTAAGAGATTTTAAATCATTGACAACATTGGTAAAATGAGTGTATATGTCACCAATGGATTCACTTAGCTTTATTTTAAATAATTTATAACTATGAACTAAAAGATTAATTTTAGATTTTTTTACTCTATTTGTGAGTAACTTCGTGTGTATGCCAAATATCATGTGCTGTGTCACAAGTAGAAACTCGATTAAATCATTTTTGTCTAAAGCACAAAATAAAATATTTATACCTTTAACATTTAAAGAAAACACTCTTTTTTCAAAACTATTCCATTTATCCATCAGTTTAGAAGATTTTTGAAAACCAAACGCGATAACATTCCATAAATCAAAATCCATTGAAAGTAGAAAAATTCTCATTCTAGTTTTCCATTAGGTATAGTCTATCCCAATGAACATAAGAGAACGAGTGATGGAGTGACCCTCTTGATTGCTTGAAAAAATCATTAAATCTTTCTTGGGTGTTAATCTAACTAAGAGAACCGGACTCTGATACTAATTTTTAGAATTGTAATGGCACTAAGAGAGGGGGTTGAATTAGTGCTATAGTAATTTTTTATCCAATTTTAAAATTCGATTGATAAATCTGTATTAAAAATGTGATTAACCAAAAAAAAGGGTTGTAAGTAAAGTAAATAAGTAAGCAATAACAAATCAAAAGCAAGAGAAGGAATGCAAACCAATTTATAGTGGTTCAGTCTCTCAAACTTACGACTACTCCCAATTCCTCTTCCTTCGAGTCTACTGACTTTCACTACCGATCTTCTTTCTAATAATCGAAGATCAACTACCCTTATTACAACTTTTCTCCTTTTAACAAGCTTAGGAGAGAACCTCCACACTTACTCTTTTATAAGATCTCTCACCTCCTACAATTTAGAATCACCTCTAAATTCAAGGAGGAAGGGACTCAAACAATGCTCAAAGAGAGAGCTACTATTGGGAAACCTGGATAGAGCATCATATGCACAATGGAAGAATAGAAAAAATAAAATCCTAAATTTCCTAAAAGAAAAAGGTTTTGTCATCATGCAAAGATTGGTGCATAAAATAAAATATAGAATCGAAAACCACACGTATTAAAAGAGATTTGTTATCTAGGGAGATTGTATATCCCTACAAAATCCCATATCTATAGAAGTAGATGAAGGAGGTCAACTATCATCCTCTCTAGTGGTGATCCATATGGTAGATACGATGAAGACGCTCCTCAAATCGGTACACGATCTTCCTCTTCACATGCACCACATGATCAAGAAGGGACTGACCTTTCTTATTGTCCACACATGCCAAACTAGAGCTGTTGGTTGAGGAGAGGGAGCGAGGAGAATAAGAGGTGAAAACCAAAAAGGGTCTAAATATGCCCCTTTAGTTCCCTCCTATTTATAGAGGTTTTTGTCAATTTAACCCTAATGGATCCTTCTCTGCTAGATACTGGATCTCCATCCAATTGCCCAAGCCTATTGAATTAGTGAATCTCTACCCAATAATCTCTCATGGGCTCTTATTGGATCTTATCCACAAGATCCAATAATTCAAGGTCTTATTGGATATCCAATAAAATAGGAGCTCTAGCGGATATCTCATATCTGAACTTCTACTCGTTACAACACCTATCATATGTGTGTGACCCTCTGGGCCCAATATCGAGCTTGTCGTGAGTTGTACCTATTAAAACTCCTTTTGACTCAATAAATTATTATCTCCATAATAATTACCATGCCATAGTCATTAAATGATACATGAGGATCCAATCCATTGGAATTATCTGTCCTTAATTACCATATATCTATAGTCCATCATCCATCTAATATCCCAAAGACTATACATCGGGCATAGTGCTATCAGGCCCATACGGAATCTATTCGAGTCTCACTCTAATTGGATTCTCCTAGAGAACTCTTTCTCTCTCAATCCAAATGACCTTGACAAAAATTTACCTAAGAACACATAGGATACTCCTCTTATGACACAAAGAGTAGATGATCATTTATTGATACTCAATTACCCTCGTAAGCTTGACTACCACTCCCGATTATCGGCTATACTAGATTTGAAACTTTCAGACCTATAAATCCGGTATCAAAGAGCGGAGTACTTATACAAGACATCCTTGGTATCTCAAGTCTAAGGACTAGATATATAACTGAGATCATAGAATCACTATATAACAATGAGGTATCATTAACTATCCAACATTCTGTGAGTAGATCAATTAGTAAACTCATTCTCCAATGAGCACCTACACTGTATCTCTAGTGTCCTCACACGAGCAGCTATAAGATAGTCGTTCCTCTCATATGAATAGGTATACAGCATACTAGTCTGTCCAGTTATCACGATCCGATTCTCATTGCATAGATCTATGTACATCACAATATATGTAATATACAATATAAAGTGAGAAAAAAATAATAATAATAATAAGCAAAAAGACTATGCAGCGTGTCACACGTGTTATCACTTATGTGATTTGCTTGTAGGGTACATATGACTAGCTACTGAAACCTTTCACCAACTTAAAAATTGATGCTCTATCATCCAAGCTTTAGTGGGGTATCTATAGGCCCCAAAAGGCTTCAAAATGGAGCAAAAAATTTTAAATCCCTAAAAATTTTGGGGTACGAGCGGTACTACCACTTACAACTGGCGATACTACCATTGTAACTTTTGACGCCATAGTTTTGGACTTTTAGATAGTATCACCATCAAAATTTTTAAATTCTAGGTGGTATCACCATCGGCAATGCTGACAAGCACTATTTATGCTTGTTGATTGACTCAAGCGGTATCATCGCTTGGGCCTGAATATCACGGACAAACTTCTAAACAAGGTGTTTGATGTAATGCTTATGTATGTCCGTGTCTTTTGGTATGTCCTTGCTTTGTACAGCATGTAGGGGACGACCGAAGGCTTGATAGTCCCATTTTAGTTGGGTCAGTGGCTGCTTTAGGCTTGTAAATAAAGGTTGTGTCATGTGGACACGTGTGAGAGATTGTCGGTCTGTAATGGACCATTTTACCCTTTGTTGTGCAACTGTTCAGAGCTTGTAAAGTCTGTTTATAATTTGCATTATCTATAAAGTATTTTTCCGGAGATGTTTGCTTGTGGATCCCGAGTGAGGCCTTTTCTCTGTCCCGTTCTCTCTTTTGTGGGACCTAAGGGACCATGGGAGGCTTCGGGGAGGCTGACCTTTGCGGACGGACACGCAAGGGTGCCGCACGACTTAGGCAAAACGAGCTAAGTCCGTGACATGATGGTACCACCATCTAAGCCTGCTCAAGGCCATTGTTTTGGCCTTCTAATGGGTCGAATTCAGCCCGGGTCTAAACCCATTAGCTTTCTCAACAAGTTGGTTTGGTTTCGGCCCAATACCAATTCAATTTGACCTAGAAAGACCTCGATCAAGACTGTAACAATCCAACCACATATCCGACACAATTTCGAAGCTTTTTAGCATGTTATATGTGTTGAATCTCGGATTTTGATGATGAAATCAATTGATGAGTTTATGATCCAATCTGCGTTTTAAGTGACACAAGACTAACTTCGATCAGAAAAGACAAATCGATTAAAGTAAGAAGAATCATACATTGGGTCGGAGTTAACATGTCAGAAGATTGGACGTCAGTTAGAGGATCGATCGATGTGTCAGTCGAAGGACTTTATGCCACGAGTTCAGGCATCGGGCCAAAGGATCAGACATTGCACCAAGGAGATCGGAAGTTGTAGGAGTCAATATGCCAATTGGGCAATACACCGAAGGAGAGGATGATGCACCGAAGGATCGGACGAAGCACCAAATGAACAAATGACATGCCGAACAACATAAGATTGACACTTATAATTGATTATGTCTAGATCGAGTTAATTTAGAGTCTAATTGAGTTAGTTTTTGGGTGTAACCATGTCAACTCAATTAGGGGCCCATTGGGCCTGAGTTGAGACTATTTTGGGCTAAGTGGAAGGCTCATTTGATCACTCAAGATTAGGTGGAACCACCTATGAGCTAGAAAAGTCAAGAGCATTCTTTTCTAGGTTATCATGCGATGGTACCACCAATCTGGACAGTGGTACCGCCTAGTGTCAGTGCTGTAGGTAGGTGGTGGTACCACCCAACACAGGTGGTGATACCGCCAGGACTCGGGAAACTTAATATGAGACCTTTTTTTGCTCCATTTTTGAAGTCATTTGGGATCTATAAATACCCCAGCTATTCCTGCTTGAAAGAGAATAAAATTAAGTAGAAAAGGGGGAAAATATACTAGAGAAAAATGTATCGTAAATCTCTCTAAAGTTAGTGAGTCTCTTCATCTTAGAGTTATAAGGTTTCTAAAGGAGGAGTGAGGTCTAAAGAGAGAGGTATAAATGTTCTCTCTTGAGCCTATGAAAAGGAGAAAGAGTTATAAGAGTAGTTGATCTTCGCCTATTGAAAGAAGATCGGTAGTGGAAGCCGATGGCCTCTAGTGAAAAGGAATCGAAAGTTGATGTAGGTCACGATGATCGAACCACTATAAAATTGGTCTGCCTCTGTTTCTATGCTTGTTTACTTATTTTGCAACTGCTTTACCTGCTCATTACTACTCTTGCAAATGTTTTAAGTTTAAACGTCTTTCCGATACGATTTCATCGAATGAAGTTTTCAAACCGACGTGATTTTACGAAAGCTCTAATTCACACCCCCCCCCCTCTTAGTGCCGATTTCAATCCTAACAGTTGGTATCAGAGCCAAAGTTTTTCTTGTTTAGTTTAACACCCAGGAGAAATGACTTTTACCAATAATCAAGAGGGTCTTTCTATTATTCATCCTCCTATGTTTAATGGGACGGACTACGCATATTGAAAAACTCGAATAAGAGTTTTCTTGCTTTCTATAAATTTTGATTTATAAAATATTATTAAAAATGATTACAAAAGTCTTCTAATATAATGAACGAATGGAATAATTTGGAAAAGAAAACTTTTTCTTTGAATGCTAGAGTTATGAACACTCTATTTTGTGCTTTGAACAAAAATGAGTTTAATCATATTTCTTTATGCGAAACTGCAAATGAGACTTGGCACACACTATATGTAACCCATAAAGGCACGAATAGAGTTAAAGAGTCTAAAATAAATCTTTTGATGCATGATTTTGAACTATTTCGAATGAAGCCAAGTGAATCCATTGTTGACATGTACACCCATTTTACAGATATCATCAATGGTTTAAAAGCTCTTGACAAATATTTTTCGAATCTTAAACTTGTTAATAAAGTTTTACAATCTCTTTCTAAAAATTAGGATTCAAAAGTAATTACAATACAAGAGGTAAATGACCTAAATAACTTTTCGCTTGAAGAACTTATCAGATCTTTGATGACCTATGAAATGACGTGTATAGCATATGATGAACTTGAGAACAACATTTCAAAGAACAAGAAGGATTTGATACTTAGAACAAATAAAGACCACTTGAGCGAAAGCTCAAGTGATGATGACTTTGAACCCTTAAAAATGAAGCTTAAAATTTTTTTAAAATAAGAATCAAAGAATAAAAACAAACTTAAAAAGAAGAAGCTGTCAAAGAATAAGAAAGCACTCAAGGTGACTTGGGACGAAACAAGTGCATCCGAAGAAAAGGAGTAAACCAATGAATATGAAGTAGCAAACTTCTCTTTGATGGCTCTCGACGACGAGGTAAATGAGTCAACCGAAATGCCTTACAATGAATTATTTGATGCATTCAATGATTTGTATGATGAATTTAAACTAGTTGGTAAAAAATATAAGTTATTAAAAAAGGATCATGCTTCTCTTGCTAGTGAATTTGAAAAAGAAAATTGGATGTTAACTCCTTGCACTAAGTGTGAAGAGTTATACTCACTTAAAAAGAAAATTTTATTTTTACAACAAATATTAGATAAATTTAAAATTGGTAGTAAATCTTTAAACATGATTCTTACCAATAAGAGTCATGTTCGTAGAAAAGTAGGAATCGGCTTTCTGAGTAACACTCAACAAAAGCCAACCACTTTTGTTAAAGGACCTACATTACATGGTTTGCTTTGAAAACAAATGTAATTTTTGTAGTAGACATGGTCATTTTGCATATAAATGTCCATTCAAAAAGTATGGTTCACATAAATTGGTTTAAGTTCTTAAAGGAACCATGAATAACTTAATGCCAAAAGCTAAGAGTGATAGATCAAAATATGAGGGACAATGGGTACCTAGAACAAACCCACTCTTCTTATAGACATCTTTAAAATCGAAAGCTAGGAGCAAAAATAAAATTTTGATTGTGGATGCTCATGACCAGAGATCCAAAATATTTCATAAAGATCACTAGCCGAAGCATTAAGGGAAAGAGCATTAGAATTAGAATTATTGGTAACAAATCCTTTGATTGAAGATGCTTTATTGTTTAATGTGTTATATAAGGGTATGCTTGTATTTGTGATGATTTTTTGTATTTCAGTTTTAAAAGATGATGCATGTTTTTATAAAAGACAAACACATGCTTATATGAAATAAATCACATAAACTAAAACACATAAAAAGGGAATGTATTTTTCTTGAAAATTTCTCTATCTTATCGATATTTCAATAAGAGATTGATAAATCTATTTATGGTATTTTGAATCTCTTGAAAGTGATTTTGATTATTTAAATTTAATGAGTGTTATCTAAACCTTTCATTTGATACTTGAGATTTTTTTATCAAGATCTCTTATTTGATCTCCTATGTTTCTTTACTAAAGAGAAGTTTTATCTATATCATGATCTTAATTTCTCGATATTTATAACTTAGATTTATTCTATATGAATCAAGATTGGTACCATTGCTATTTTATTTCCTATGTTTCTTTCGATTTCTCAATTATAACTTGAGATTGTTTTTAATATATGAATCATGATCTTGACAACTTAAGATTTCTGAATTATAAGATAAATGATATTCGTTTAGTTCACTTACCTCATCATTAAGTGCTATTAGAGCATAATTTACGACTTCTTTGTTGGTTGGCTCCTCGTCTTCGGATGTGCTCGAATCGTCCCAAGTAGCTTTTAGTGCTTTCTTCTTCTTCGGTTACTTCTTCACTTAGGGACATTCACTTTTAAAGTGTCCTAGCTTCTTGCATTCGTAGCAAATTATTTGATCCTTTATAAGTTTATTATTATTTTTAATATCATGTTTATTTTTATTCCTTTTTATAAATTTTTTAAATTTTCTTGTTAGAAGTGCCAAGTCATTATCATCATCACTTGAGTTTTCTCTCAAGTGGTCTTATTGAGTTATAAGTGTCAAATCTTTCTTGCTCTTTAGAAGATTGTTCTCAAGTTCTTCGTGTACATTGCATATCATTTCATATGTCATTAAAGACCCGATAAGTTCTTTGAGTGAAAAGTTATTCAAGTCCTTGGCTTCTTGAATTGTGGTACTTTAGGATCCCAACTCTTTGAAAGGGATCTTAATATCTTATTAACAAATTTAAATTAGAAAAACTTTTTCCAAGTGCTTTTAGATGATTGACGACATTCGTAAACCGAGTGTACATGTCTCCAATGGTCTCGCTTAACCCTACTTGATTGATTTTTTACTCCTTAATCCTACTTGTGCATTCGTGTGTGATTTCAAGTGTATGTCAAATGTCATAAGCCATTTCGCAAATAGAAATTCGATTGAA
The DNA here is from genome assembly GCA_900464855.2 of Musa schizocarpa. Classification (NCBI taxonomy): domain Eukaryota; kingdom Viridiplantae; phylum Streptophyta; class Magnoliopsida; order Zingiberales; family Musaceae; genus Musa; species Musa schizocarpa. The sequence goes on from LS990919.1 coordinate 36,357,448, forward strand.
TTCATTTTTATCTAAGGCACAAAACAAAGCATTCATAGCTTTAGAATTCAAAGAGAAAGTCTTCTTCTCCAAATCATTTCAATCGTTTATTGGGAGAAGACTTTTGAAATCCATTCTTAATAACATTCCATAACTCAAAATCCAAAGAAATAAAAAAATCCTCATTCTAGTTTTTCAATACGTGTAATCCATCCCATTAAACATGGGATGACGTGTGATAAAATGACCCTCTTGATTGCTGACAAAAGCCATCTCCCTTGGGTTTTAAACCAAATTGAGAGTAACCTTGCTTTGATACCAATTATTAGGATCAATACGACACTAAGGGGGGTTTGAATTAGTGTTATCGTAAATTTGATGTCGATTCGAAAAACTTCGTTTCAATTAAATTATTTCGATAAAGCCCGTATTGAAAAGTAATCAAGGTACTTAGAGTAAATGTAAAGTGAAGTGAGTAGCTAAGTAATGAAAGTAAGCAGTAAGGAAAGAACACACTAGATTTATAGTGGTTCGATCATTGTGACCTACGTCCACTTTCGATTCCTCCTCCGTTGAGGTCACTGACGTCCACTAATGGTCTTCCTTCAATGGGCGAAGACCAACCACCCTCTTACAACATTTTCTCCTTTTCACGGGTTTAGGAGAGAACACTTATAAGCCTCACACCTCACACCTCATTTGAATGATCACAAAACTTAGAAAGGGAGGAGGACACTTAGGACTTTTATGATTCTTTTACACCCCAACACTTCAAGATTTTATTCACAGTTTGATACTCTTTCATACAGAAAGGAATGGGGTATTTATAAGCCCCAATAGTTTCAAACTTGGAGCCACCGCCAATACTAGGCGGTACTACTGCTTGACACTCTGATACTGGGTGGTACCATTGCCCAGTCTGGCAGTATTACTACCTAACAAAGCTTCAGAGACTGGGCTCTAGTGGTACCACTGCCTAACAGGGCGATACCATCGCTTGACAACATTAACTGCCGGTGGTACCACCGTCCAATTTGGGGGGTATCATCTCCCAGATAACCTGGGAGACCGAGTCTCAAGCAGTGCCACTGCCGGCCCTAGCGGTGCCACTATTGGCCCTGGCTTGGGTCACTGAATGGGCCTTTCTCTTGGCCCCTAACTAAGTTAGTGAGATTACCTCCCAATTCTAACTTAATCTAAGTTGTAACTATGATAATTAAGATATTAACTAAGTAATCTTTGTCCGGTATGTCAATTGTTCTTCCGGCGAAGTCTCGACGAACTTTCAATGAACTCTCGGCACGCTTTTGGTGAACTCTCGATGAACAATTGGCGAACTCCCGACGAACTCTAGCGAGCTTCTGACAAACTCTTGGCGAACTATGGATGAACTCTTGGCAAGCTCCGGATGAACTCTCTGTGAGCTCCCGATAAACTCTCTCTGTGAGCTCCCGATAAACTCTCGGCGAGCTTCCGGCACATCGTCCGAATCTTCGTCATATTGTCTGATCTTTGACTCTGACCCAATATATGCTTTATGTCTTATCCATTATCATAGTTAATCCTGCAATACTTATCTTAACACATGGATTAGATCATTAATTTATCAATTTATTTCATCATCAAAATCCGAGATTCAACAATATTTACAAGAAATGTGATTTTCTTTTAGGTACCTATTTAACTTTGGGTCTCTCATAAATATATCTATCTATCATTTAGTGATTTATGGTTCCTTTACAAACCCAAACTAATTTGCATGAGCTATACCTTTTAAATGGACATTTGTAGGCAAAATGATCATATTTTTCACAAAAAATATATTTTTCTCTAGATGAGACATGTAATGTAGGTCCTTTAATGAAGATAGTTGGCTTTTGTTGAGTGTTACTCACAAAGACAATTTCTTCCTTTCTATGAACATGACCTTTATTAGCAAGATTCATATTTAAAGATTTGTTACATATTTTAAAATTTTCTAATGTTTCTTGCAGTAACAAAATTTCCTTTTTAAATGACTCTAACTCTTCACATTGAGTATAAGGAGATAACATACACTTATCATGCTCATTTTTTAATTTTTCAAATTCACTAGAAAGAGAAATATAATCATTTTTCAATAATTTATATCTTTTACTAACTAATTTACATTCATCAAACAAATCATGAAAATCACTTAATATTCATCAAAAGATAAATGAGCTTCGATTGAGTCACTTACCTCATCGCCAAACGTTATTAATGCATAGTTAGCAACTTCTTCTTTGTTGGTTGGCTCCTCATCTTCAGATACACTTGAGTCATCCCAAGTAGCTTGGAGTCCTTTCTTTTGATTTGATAGCTTCTTCTTCACTCAAGGACATTCATTTTTGAAGTGCCCCGACTTCTTGCATTCATAGCATATTATTTGATCTTTTTTTAGTTTAATTTTGTTTTTAATGTTTTATTTTGTTTTGTTCATTCTTAAGAATTTTTTAAACTTTCTTGTAAGGAGTGTCAAGTCATAATCATCAGTTGAGTTTTCACCTAAATGGCCTTCTTTGGTTCTAAGTGTCATGTCCTTCTTGTTTTTTGGAAGGTTGTTCTCAAGTTTATTATGTGCAATACACGTCATTTCATAGGTCATCAAGGACCCGATTGTTGAATCTTAGATTTTGATGATGAAATAAATTGATAAATTATTGATCTAATTCATGCGTTGAGACAAGTGTTGTAGGATTAACTATGATAATGAATAAGGCATAAAGCAGATGTTGGGCCGGAGTCAAAGATCGAACGATATGACGAAGATTCGAATGATGTCCTAAAAGCTCGCCGAGAGTTCATCGGGAGCTCACCAAGAGATCATCAGGAGTTTGTCGAGAGTTCGTCAAGAGCTTGCCGAGAGTTCGTCAAGAGTTCGCCGAGAGTTCGTTAGGAGTTCACCGAGAGTTCGTCGAGAGTTTGCTAAGAGTTCGTTGGGAGTTCTCCAAAAGTGTGCCGAGAGTTCATCGGAAGTTCATTGAGACTTCGCTGGAAGAACAATTGACATACCAGACAAAGATTGCTTAGTTAATACCTTAATTATTGTAGTTAGAACTTAGATTGAGTTAGGATTGGGAGGTAATCCCAATAACTCAATTAGAGGCCAATTGGGCCTAATTTAGGGCTAAGTTGGGCAAAATGGAAGGCCCACTCGGCCACTTGTAGCTTTGCCAGGCGATGGTACCACCTAGGGTGGACGGTGGAATCACTTGAGGCTCAGCCTCCCAGGTGGTATGGGTAGTGGTACTGCCCAGATTTGGTGGTAATACCATCGGCAATTAATGCTGCCAAGCGGTGGTAGCACCCTATAAGGCGATAGGACCATCAGAGCCTAATCTCTAGGCTCTATCAAGCGATAGTACCACTAGACTGGTGGGTAGTATCGCCTAGTGTCAGAGTGTCAAGCGGTGGTATCGCTAGTACCCCGAAAATCTGGGATGAGATACTTTTTGGCTCTAATTATGAAACCTTTAGGGCCTATAAATATCCCACTCCATTCTGCATGAAAGGGTAAAAAAAAAAGAGCAAAAAAGTGTGAAAAAAATCTTTAAGTGTTGGGGTGTAAAAGTGCTAAGGGTCCTCCGCCTCTTTCTTCAGCTTTGTAATCATTAGAGAAGAGGTGTGAGGTTTGTAAGGGTTGTCTCCTAAATCTGTAAAAAGGAGAAAAGCTTTATAAGAAAGTAATTGGTCTTTGCCTATTGAAGGAAGACCATTAGTGGATGCCGATGACCTCGACGGAGGAGGAATCGGAAGTGGATGTAGGTCACAACGACCGAACCACTATAATGTTGAATCTTGGATTTTGATGATGAAGTCAATTATAATTTGTTTGATCTAATCTATCTATTAAGAAAAGTGTGCAGGATTAACTACGATAGTAGTAATACATAAAGCAGGTATTGTGCCGGAGTCAAGATTGAGATCATATTGGGAGTTCAAGAGTTCGTCGGAAGTCCGGACGTTCGTCAGAAGTTCTGCCGGAACAAACCGAGAAGTCCAAGAGCTTGCCAAAGAAGCTCATCAGAACTTGCCAAGAAGATCTTTGTAAAGTCCAGGAGCTTGCTAGGTGTCCGCCGAAGTATTACCGAGAGTTCATCGGATATTCGCCGGAAGCTCGTCGGAAGGACGCCGGAAGCTCACCGAAAGAGCAATTGACGCACTGGAATAAGAAGAGTTGTGATCATATCTTAATTATCATAGTTAGAGCATAAATTAAGTTAGGATTGGGAGACAATCCCACTAACTTAATTAGGGGCCAACTGGGCCCTTAACAGGGCTGATTTGGGCCAGATTGAATAGCCCAATCGACCGCTGAAAACACGGTCGGCGGTGGCACCGCTAGGGCCGACGGTAGCACCGCCCAAAAGACCTAGTCTCCTGGTCTGGGCAGTGGTAATGCCGGTAGTTATTACTGCCAATGGTGGTACTGTTGGGAAATCTAGGGGCGACATCACATGCGCAGCGGATAAACAAGAAAACAAAATCCCCTATTCCCAAAGAGATGTTTGTCGTCATGCAAATATTAGTGCACAAAATCCACAAAACTTAAAACTGCGTATAGAGTAGATTGTGTTACCTAGGGAGATCGTATATCCCTGTTTCCTTACTGATCTTTAGGAGAGGGTGAAGGAGGTCAAGCGTCCTCCTCTCTAGCGGTGATCCACATAGTAGGGCTACGACAACGCTCCTCAAAACTCCAGGCCTGCTCTGAGATAGAGAGGGGGAGGAGAATAGGAGAGGCAAGCAAAGGCTCTAGCCTATAAGGCTCTGAATCCCTCCTACTTATAGAGGCCCCCTGTCAAAACCTAATGGATCCTCCCATAGTGGGCATTGGATCTGCATCCAATTACCCAAACCTTTTAGATTAGTGGATCTCTATCCAATAATCTCTCATGGGCTCTTATTGGATCTCGTCCATGGGATCCAATAATTCAGAGGCTTATTGGATATCCAATAAGACAGGGGCTCTAGCGGATATCTCATATCCGAACCTCTACTCATCGCAATGCCTACCATATGTGTGTGACCCTCTAGGCCCAATATCGAGCTGGCCATGAGTCATACCTGTCAGAACTCCTTCTAACCTAGTGAATTATTATCTCTGTAATAATTCACTCGACTCATCGACTACAGACATAGTAGGCCACTACGCAGTAGTCCCCAGATGATACAGGAGAATCCAATCCATTAGACCTGTCTGTCCTCAGTTATCATGTACCTATAGTCCTTCATCCATTTAATATCCTAGAGACTGTATATCGAGTATGATGCTGTCAGACCCATATGGTTTCTACTTGAGTCTCACTCTAATCGGATTCTCCCGGAGAACTCTTTCTCTCTCAACCCGAATGACCCTGGCCAGGGATTTGTCTGAGCAAAAACACATAGGATATTCCTCTTATGACGCTAAGAGTGGATGATCCTCTATCGACACTCAATAGCCCTCGTAAGATCGACTACCACTCCCAATGACCAATTGTACTAGATCTAGGACAACCAAACCTATAAATATAGTATCAAAGAGTGGAGCACTCATACAGGATATCCTTGGTGTCTCAAGTCTAAGGACCAGTTACACCACTAGGACTATAGAATTGCTGTCTAACAATAAGGCATCATCAATCATCCAGCATTCCGTAAGCGGATCAATCAGTGAACTCATTCTCCAATGAGTACCTGTACTATATCCTTAGTGTCCCCACACGAGTAGCTATGAGACCAGCTGCATCCATTATATGGACGGGTATACAGCATACCAGTATGTCCGGTTATCATGATGTCCCTCTCGAGTAACCTATGACCAGGATTATTTATGATCTATATTTAAAGGTGAATCGATCTCATTATCGTGATCTCATCACGATCCAATTTCCATTGCATTGATCTAAGGACATCACATTATATATATATATATATATATATATATATATATATATATATATATATATATATATATATATATATATATATATATATATGCATATATGCAATAGTTAATATAAAGTGATAAATGTCAAAATATAATAAGCAAAAAAAGATTCTGTATCAAGTCACACGTGGCATCACTCATGTGATTGGCTTATTGGGCACCTATGACTAGCAATCTCCCACTTAACCTAAAGCCAATCACCTATGTGTCTGATCCCCATCAGACCCCTATGACGCTAAAAAACAATCTGAGACAATGGCTTTGTTAGTGGATCTGCAATGTTATTTTCGGATGGAACTCTTTCCACTGCTACATCTCCTTGGGTTACAATATCTCCGATAAGATGGAACCTCCTCAGAACATGCTTAGATTTCTAATGAGACCTAGGTTCGTTCGCTTGAGCAATCGTCCCGTTGTTGTCGCAATATAAAGAAATTGGCTCCTCGCTACCCAGCATGACTCCAAAATCTGTGATGAACTTCTTCACCTAGACTCCCTCCTTTGCTGCATCTGATGCAGCAATGTACATTGCCTCTGTGGTCGAGTCAGTAGTAGTATCTTGCTTGGAACTCTTCCAGCACACTGCTCCTCCATTCAAGGTGTACACATACCCCGAATTCGACTTGCTATCATTGACATTAGACTGAAAACTCGAGTCTGTGTAGCCTTTAACCTTGAGGCTGCTACCTTCATATACTAGTAAAAGATCCTTAGTCCTTCTCAAGTACTTAAGGATACACTTTACTGCTTTCCAATGCTCCAAGCCTGGATCCGCTTGATACCTACTCGTGACACTCAGAGCATGCACTATATCAATCCTAGTACATAGCATGACATACATGATAGACCCTATCGCTGAGGTATAAGGTATCATATCTATGTTTGTCATTTCTTCTGGAGTCTTTGGGGATATACTCCTAGAAAGCGTTATCCCATGTCTTATCGGTATGAGACCTCTCTTGGAGTTTCCATGCCAACCGTTTTGACAATGGTTTCTATATACCTGGACTGGGATAAGTCAAACATCCTCTTGGATCTGTCTCTATAGATCTGATCCCCAAAATATAGGATGCTTCCCCTAAGTCCTTCATGGAGAAGTGTCTAGATAACCAAGCCTTTACTGTGGATAGCATTCCTACGTCATTCCCAATGATCAGGATGTCATCCACATATAACACCAAAAAGGTGATAGCGCTCCCACTTACCTTTCTGTATACATAAGGCTCATCTTCGTTCTTAACGAAGTCAAAAGATCTGATTGCCTCATCAAATCTTATGTTCCAACTTCAGAAAGCTTGCTTTAGTCCATAAATGGATCTAAGTAACTTGCACACCTTATCTGGGTAGTTCTTGGACACGAATCCCTCAGGTTATATCATATACACCTCCTCCTCGAGGTTGCCATTGAGGAATGTAGTTTTCACATCCATATGTCATATCTCATAATCATAGTATGCTGCAATAGTCAATAGAATTCGGATAGATTTTAGCATTGCTATGGGTGAGAAGGTTTCATCATAGTCAACACATTGCCTTTGACGATACCCCTTAGCCACTAGCCTTACTTTATAGGTCTCTACCTTTCCATCTACTCCGATCTTTTTCTTAAAGATCCACTTGCAACCGATGGGTATAATATCTTCAAGCGCATTAACTAGATTTCAAACCTTGTTGGAGTACATAGAATCCATCTCAGAATTCATGGCTTCTTGCCACTTCCCGGAGTCTATACTCATAATAGCCTCCTCGTAGGTCTGAGGATCAATATCCTCAACATCCTCTCCTCTAATATGTCCCACATATCTCTCAGGAGGATGGGATACTCTACCAGACCTATGTAAAGTTGAAACTTGTGTATTAGGTACCTGAACAGACTCGGGCTGTAGAGTGGTGCTTGAGCTTGGTTCTCTAACCTCGTTCAACTCTATCATGCTCCCACTATCTCCGCCAAGAATGTATTCCTTCTTAAGGAACACTGCTCTCTTGGCTACAAAGACCTTTTGGTCCTCGAGATGATGGAAATAATACCCATAAGTTTCCTTGGGGTATCCCACAAATTTGCATCGCTCTGTCCTCGATTCTAACTTATCAGGGTTGTGTCTTTTAATGTGGGCAGGGCAGCCGCAAATCTTAACAACCTTAAGATCGGGCTTCTTCCCTTTCCATATCTCATATGGTGTAGACACTACCGACTTAGTTGGAACTCTGTTCAGAAGGTAAACTGCGGTCTCTAAGGCATATCCCCAGAATGAGATGGGTAGGTTAGCGAAACTCATCATGGACCATACCATGTCTAATAGCGTATGATTTCTCCTTTCAGAGACACCATTGAGCTAAGGTGTATAAGAAGGTGTCCATTGGAATAATATCCCATAGTCCTTGAGGAACTGAGTTAACTCTGTACTTAAGTACTCACCTCCTCGATCTGATCAAAGAGTCTTAATACTATTTCCAGTCTGGTTCTCTACCTCATTCTTATACTCTCTGAATTTCTCAAAGACCTCAAATTTGTACTTCATTAAGTACATATATCCATACATTGAGAAATCATCAATAAAGGTAATGAAGTAGGAGTAACCACTAATGACATGAGTTGACATGGGTCGACATACATCACTATGTATGAGTTCCAACAACTCAGTGGCTCTCTCTCTAGTTCTACTAAATGGAGAGTTGGTCAGTTTTTCACGAAGGTAAGGCTCGTAAGTTGCATATGACTTATAGTCGAATAGATCTAGATATCCATCATTTAGCAACTTTTGAATCCTTTCTTCATGGATGTGACCTAGCCTATAATGCCACAGGTATACACTATTCGTCTCATCTCGTTTCCTCTTGGACACACTTACATTCATGATATGTGGAGTAGTGTCTAGCATAAATAAATCATTATGCAATGTTCCTTTCGTGATGATCTCATCATCTAATAATATCGAACAATCATTATTCTCAAAAACTAATTTATATTCACTAACTGTGAAACATGAAATAGAGATAATATTTTTGATAATAGAAGAAACAAAATAACCTGCATCTAATGCAATAAAAGCTCTACCAGGCAGATGTAGGGTTACCTCGCCAACAACTACTATAGCAACTTTTGTTTCATTGCCCATCTTGAGGTCCATCTTGCCTCTCTCTAGTCTCCTAGGCCTTGTTAGAACCTGCAACAAATTGTATATATGATAAGCACTACCGGTATCCAATACCCATATGTTATCATAAGAGTCTGACAAATAGAGACTAATCATGAATGTGCCTGAAACTTTACCAAGCTTTTGTTTCGCCCTTTCTGCAAGGTACTCTTTGCAATTCCTCTTCCAGTGCCCATCTTTGCCATAGTAAAAGCACTAGCCTTTGTCCTTTGTTGGGTCTTTCTTAGCAACCTTTGCTTTACCTGGTCTACCCTTGCCCTTTCCCTTCTTAAGGGACTTTTCTGCTTTCCTTTTCTTTTTGGTCTCACTAGTGTAGAGAACTGGCTTCTCTTTCTTAATAGTACTCTCTACCTCCCTCAACATATTGAGGAGCTCTGGGAGAGTCACCTCAAGCTTGTTCATATTAAAATTCATTTTGAACTATGAAAAAGAATATGGTAAGGACTGAAGCACAATGTCCACATACAAGTTATCCTCTAGGACCATTCCTAGACTTGTGAATTTCTCTATCCACTCAATCATGTTTAGGACATGGTTCTGAACTAGTGTCCCCTCAGTCATCCTAGCGCGGAAGAGGCTCTTGGATATCTTATATCGCTGAGTCCTTCCCTGTTCCTCAAACAATTTGCGGACATGTAGGAGAATGGATTTGACATCCATCTTTTTTATGTTGTCTCTGTAACTCAGGAGTCATAGAGCCCAACATATAACACTGAGCAAGAGTGGAGTCATCAATGAACTTCACGTAGTGAGCGATCTTATCCTTGCTTGCCCCTTCCTCGGGCGTAGGCATCACTGTATCAAGGACGTATGCGATTTTCTCCGTCATGAGAATAATTCTCAAGTTACGGAGCCAATCCGTATAATTTGGACCAGTGAGGCGGTTGACATTAAGTTTGCCACGTAAGGGATTTAAAAGCGACATTTTCTGAAAATAAAGATGTAGCAGAAATGAATAACATGCAGATTTTGCAAGAAATAAACTATCAAGATATGGACTTCTATCTTAATATGCTCCCACTATTTTACTAGCGAGTCACGCGACACCCTCAGCACGTGAAATGGAAGTCTCCAGCAGACTTCTAGTGGGGATCAGGATCCAATCAGCGTCTTAGTGTAACCTCAAGGGACTCGACCAATCACACTAAGCCCAAAAGGTAGGCAACTCTTGCCAATCATAACTCCTTATGATTTCCATCCTGTTTGGCCTCTGAATCACCATGGTCTCGAGGGACTCAACCAACCATGATGCTCGGTTAAGTCAATACCTTCGTTACAAGATAAGTCTGATTTGATGATATACCCTTGAGGGACTCGACCAAGCATACCATGTCCTTAGGTCACCGGTGACATCTTTATGTCATAAGCAAGATAGCAAGTCACGATATAGGTGAGCCTCGAGGGACTCGACCAACTCAACCTACACCGGGAATCGGTTCCTACCTATAACGATGGAAGGCCACGTGGATCAATCTAATTGCCTTACGTTTACCGACTTAATATTATCGAGAGAGATGTTTGTATGATTTGGTCTCCTAATATGATATGTCACACATATACATATTTAATATATATCTACATCGCATGTAAATATATATACATATCTAGTATGTGTATAAGCAATCACACCAGATGATCATGGACCACAACCTATTGTGATCAGACCTGAGCCAGTAGGCCTGATCACTCACATCAAGATCTATATGCGCAACGATGCATTTTCATACCTTGTGATTGTCCATCTTATCCTCATCGGTTCCGTCGACATCTCGATACAACTTTATGCATCGCAATCGTCCGTCTCGTAGGTCCCGCTATCGTATCCACGCTCCCGCTACGCCTTCTCATATGATTACAACTTAATCATAGGCACGCAAGCCCGACAATAAATGAGAAATATAATGGAGGCTCATAGACCCCAATAATAATAATCACAAGTACACACATCACATGGTCCATGATCATCCGTCCATACATCATACATCACATATATAAATAATCATCATCATGTAGGACTACTAGATAATGATAAAAATAATAATCAACTAAACTTTTCAATTAATTAATATTTTCTTAAATCAGGGACATATAGGAAATTTTTAAATTCCTAGGGGTATTTTCATAATTTAGACAAAAGATAAAAACTAAAATTTCTCAAATTCACAGGGGCAAAACTATCTTTTTGCCCAAAACCCTAAGCCCCTCTTCCTCTCCCCTACTATTGCTACCGCCACCCTGCCGGCAACAGTGGCGCTGCCCCGGCTTACGGACGACTCGCTTGCTAGCGCCGCCGCCCCTGTAGGGGGTTTTGCACGCGCGAGCAGCAGCCGCAAGCACCGCTGCCCTATTATGCCTTAGCCCGCGGACACATCGGTCGCTGGCGCCTCTGCCTATGGGTTCAGCACACGCAGGTGCCGCCCTTGCGTGTGAGTGCAGTGCCTGCGCGCAAGTGACCGCCGTGCCCGTGCGTAGGGGCCTGGCCGCACGCAGCCTGCCTTACGGCTATCGCTGCAAGTGGCCCGCTTGCATGCAGATGGCAGTGCTGCCATCTGTGACGGCAGCAAGGGCAGCAACAGTTGCTATCCTTTCTCGCTTTTGCGTTAACGATTTTGACATCAAAAGCTTCTCCAAAACACAATATATGCAGTTCAAAACCAATCTTTCGCATGAACAACCTGGCTCTAATACCACTGTTGGGAAATTTGGGGGCGACATCACATGCGCAGTGGAAGAATAAGAAAACAAAATCCCCTATTCCCATAGAGATGTTCGTTGTCATGCAAAGATTGGTGCACAAAATCCGTAAAACTTAAAACTGCATATAGAGTAGATTGTGTTACCTAGGGAGATCATTTATCCATGTTTCCTTACAAATCTTTAGGAGAGGGTGAAGGAGGTCAAGCGTCCTCCTCTCTAGTGGTGATCCACACAGTAGGGCTGCGACGATGCTCCTCAAAACTCCAGGCCTGCTCTGAGGCAGAGAGAGGGAGGAGAATAGGAGATGCAAGCAAAGGCTCTAGCCTATGAGGCTCTGAATCCCTCTTATTTATAGAGGCCCCCTATCAAAACCTAATGGATCCTCCCTAGTGGGTATTGGATCTGCATCCAATTACCCAAGCCTTTTATATTAGTGGATCTCTATCCAATAATCTCTTATGGGCTCTTATTGGATCTCGTCCATGGGATCTAATAATTCATGGGCTTATTAGATATCCAATAAGATAAGGGCTCCGACGGATATCTCATATCCGAACCTCTACTCATCGTAATGCCTACCATATGTGTGTGACCCTCTAGGCCCAATATCGAGCTGGCCATGAGTCATACCTATCAGAACTCCTTCTAACTTAGTGAATTATTATCTCTGTAATAATTCACTCGACTCGTTGACTACGAACGTACTAGGCCACTATGCCGTAGTCCTCAGATGATACAGGAGAATCTAATTCATTGGACATGTTTGTCCTTAGTTACCGTATACCTATAGTCCCTCATCCATTTAATATCCCAGAGACCGTATATCGAGCATGGTGCAGTCAGACCCATATAGTTTCTACTCGAGTCTCGCTCTAATCGGATTTTCCCAATGAACTCTTTCTCTCTCAACCCGAATAACCCTTGCTAGGGATTTGTCTGAGCAAGAATACATGGGATATTCCTCTTATGATGCCAAGAGTGGATGATCCTCTATCGACACTCAATAGCCCTCGTAAGGTCGACTGCCACTCCCAATGACTAACTGTACTAGATCTAGGACAGTCAAACCTATAAGTTTGGTATCAAAGAGTGGAGAACTCATACATGACATCCTTGGTGTCTCAAGTCTAAGGATCAGATATACCACTAGGACTACGGAATTGTTGTCTAACAATAAGGCATCATCAACCATCCAACATTCCGTAAGCGGATCAATCAGTGAACTCATTCTCCAATGAGCACCTGTATTGTATCCCTAGTGTCCCCACACGAGTAGCTATGAGACCAGCTGCATCCATCATATGGACGGGTATACAACACACTAGTCTATTCATTTATCACGATGTTCCTCTCGAGTAACCTATGACCAGGATTATTTATGATATATATTTAAAGGTGAATTGATCTCATTATCATGATCTCATCACGATCCGATTCCAATTGAACAGATCCAAGGATATCATAATGTAAACATGCATATATGCAATAGTTAATATAAAGTGATAAATGTCAAAATATAATATGTAAAAAAAAGATTCAATGTCAAGTGACACATGCCATCACTCACGTGATTGGCTTCCTGGGCACCTATGACTAGTAGGTACCACCCCTATCAGGTGGTGGTACCGCCAAAGCTTAGTCTTCGAGCTCTGTCAAACGGTGGTACCGCCCAAACTGAGCCGTAGTACCACCCAGTGTCAGGTGTCAGGCGGTGGTACTGCTAGGACCCCCGAAATTCGGGATTAGACACTTTTTGGCTCCATTTTTTAAGCCATTAGGGCCTATAAAATCCCACCCTTTCCTGCATGAATGGGCACGAAAGCTATTGGCATAATCTTGGCTTCTTGAGACTTAAAGTGTTGTAAAAGTTAGAGTTCTCCTCCTTCTTCTCTTAGCCTTGTAACCATCTAAGAAAGAGGAGTGAGACTTGTAAGGGTTCATCTCCTAAACTCAAAAAAAGGAGAAAGTGTTGTAAAGAGGTATTCAGTTTTCACCTATTGAAGGAAGGCCTTTAGTGGATGCCAGTGACCTCGTCGGAGGAGGAATCCGAAAGTGGATGTAGATCACATTAACCGAACCACTCTAACACTCGGTTTGTATTTACTTTGAGCAATTTACTATTAAAGCAAACTGCCTCCCCTCCTTATTGTGCTTTTACTATACCTACATACGCTTTCAAGTAAACACCTTCTGAGATCGGCTTTAATTTTACGAAAGCTTTCAAGCTCAAATTCTCTCCGAAATGGATTAAATCGAAACCAATTTCGTCGGAATCAGTTTTAATCGAAACAAGTCTTTTGAAATCGTGAAAGTTTTTCACTGCACTAATTCACTCCCCCCCCTCTTAGTGCCGCTCTTGATCCTAACAATTGGTATCAGAGCAAGATTCACTCTCATTTAGTTTTAAACCCAAGAGAGATGACATTTGCCGACAACCTAGAGGGTCATTCAATTACACGTCCGCCCATGTTTAATGGGAGGGATTACATATATTGGAAGACTAGAATGAGGATCTTCCTAATTTCAATAGATTTTGAACTTTGGAACATTGTCGAAAACGGTTTTCAAAAGCCTTCTCTTCCAATGAATGATTGGAATGAGTTGGAGAAGAAGACTTTTACTTTAAATGCCAAAGCTATGAATGTCTTGTTTTGTGCATTAGATAAAAACGAGTTTAATCGAGTATCGATTTGTGAAACGACTTTTGACATTTGGCACACACTCGAAGTGACCCATGAAGGCACTAGTAGAGTGAAAGAGTCAAAAATTAATTTTTTAGTGCATTCTTATGAGTTGTTTCGAATGAAACCGAGTGAGACCATGTACACCCGATTTACGGATGTCGTCAATGGTCTAAAAGGACTTGGTAAAGGTTTCTCGGATTTTGAACTCGTTAATAAGATTTTAAGATCCTTTCCAAAAAGTTGGGATCTTAAAGCAATGGCCATTCAAGAGGCCAAAAATATAAATAACTTTCTTCTTGAAGAACTAATTGGGTCACTAATAACCTATGAAATGTCATGTAAAGCTCATGAAGAGCTTGAGGGACACTCTTCCAAAGAACAAGAAGGACATAGCATTGAGAACACAAGAAGACCACTTGAAAGAAAACTCAAGTGATGAGGACTTTAATGATGATTTGACACTCTTAAATAAGAAAGTTCAAAAGATTCATAAAAAGAAATAAATTTAAAAATGATACTAAAAATAAATTTGAACCTAAGAAAGAACAAGTGATATATTATGAATGCAAGAAGCTGAGATACTTCAAGAGTGAATGTCCCCAAGCAAAGAGGAGGCAACCAAAGAAGAAGGATCTCAAAGCTACATGGGACGACTCAAGTGCTTCCGAAGAAGAGGAACCAACTAACATTAAGTAAGTTGCTCACTATGCACTAATGACTATTGAAGATGAGGTAACAAGTTCATTAGACGTAAATTTAACTTTCGATGAGCTTTCAAGTGCTTTTCATAAATTGTTTGATGAATGAAGAATTTTGAGTAAAAAATATAACTCTTTAAAAAAGGAACTGTTATGACCCTTTTTCTGAGCTTTTAAATAATGTTTATTGAGTCTGTTTAGTCCAATTGTTTATTGAGTCGATTTGGTTCAGTTAGAATCAAGTAGAGGTTTATTTAATATTTATTTATTATTAGAGTTCAAGTCCTGATGGACTCTGGGTGGAACTCTATAAATAGAGATGTAACTGCTTCTTTTCAGTAATCTATGAAAAATACTATTATGTCTTTTGACAAACCCTAGGAGGCCGATCCCCTCGAAGTGATCAAGGAGGGCTGATCCTCTCGAAGTGATCAAGGAGGGCCGGTCCCCTCGAAGCGATCAAGGAGGCCGATCCCCTCGAAGCGATCATTATCATTCCCATTTCTCCCCTTTCTTCGATGATAAGACTTTAGGGTCTTATCATTTGGTATCAGAGCAGCGACCCTTTGGCTTTCTCGCTGCAATGAAGCTATAAAAAAAAAAAGAAACGAAAGAAAGAAAGAAAGAAAGAGAGAAGAAGAAGCAGCAACCACAGCCACGCACCCCTGCTTCCGGCCTTCCCACTCGCCACCCGTCACTGCTCTCCGGCCAGCAACCGACTCTACCCCACTTCCGGCCAGAGTCCACCGTGCCTCCCACCCGAGCCACCACCGCTGCTAGGAGACGACGCTGCCAGCATCCCACTCCGCCGCAGCCCTACTCCTCTTCTCTACCACCGCTGCAGGGCAACTCCTTCTCCACTGCCGCCGCTGCTTCCCGGACGATCGATCACCGCCGCCCGCCTCCCAGCCACAAACCTAGCCGTGCGCCCCCTTTGGGTCGCAGCCATAGTCGCCGGTTGTCGCAGCCCCTCGTTGCAACGGTTGCAGAAATAGAGTTCCTCTGTTGCCGCAGCCCTCATCGATCGCAGCCGCGCCTCCACCAGCCTCGCCGCCTCCAGCACTCCTCTTCTCCTCCAGCGCCGTCGTCACCCAGCCGACCCATCATTGCTGCGGGCCACCGTGCGACGACCGCCGCTCGCCTCCCAGCCGCCGCTCCACCTTGCTCTGCATCCTTTGTAACCGAAACAGAGCACAGGTAGCTCACCTTGCTGCCCTTGTTTTCAGTCGCACCACAGTATCGGGTCCCCTTATTGCTGCGAACGCTAGCTGCCATCATCGTCGCTACTACTGCCCAGCCAGTGCTAACACTGCTCGCCGCCCAGCCGTGATCCTCACTGCCTCTCCCTTGCTCTGGTAATAGAAACAGGGTAAATCACCGATTGCCTTTGTTCCCGCAGAGCCACCGTCGATTCCTATTCTCCACTACAACCTCAACCCCGGCCACTTCAACGCTGCCTCTCCCTTGCTCTGCCTCTACTGCTGCAGCCGCCGGATGCCATCATCGCAGTCTCCACCTCACTATTTAGCGATCACTTCCGTGAGTCACAACAGTTGCAATCGTCGCCTTCCAGCCCTTGACGCTCTCATCTCACGCAGCGACTGAAACACAGGGCAACAACTCTTCCTCTATCGCAACCACCGCATCGGCGAGCCCTTGCTGACGCTGCACCCAACCGCACCACCATCGCTACCTCTCAGCCCTCAGCAGCAGCAATCCCTCCACGCAGCGATTGCAACAAGCATCGTTGCCTCTCACCAGTGCCTCCTTCTGCAGTGTAACAGAGACTGAGCAACACTGCCTTCCATCCGTGCCATCGCAGCCATCGCAGCGGCGAGCCCTTGGCGGTGCTGCCCCAGTCGCACCACCATCACTGCCTCCCAGACCACAGCAAGCATCGTTGCCTCCCACGCAGCGAACACATCTACATCCCCGCATCCTCGCAGCAACCCGTCATTCCCATAGTGTTGCCACCGACTGCGTCACAACAACAGCACCGAATAGGGCAGTGATTGATGCCCTTGATCGACACCAAAAACAGGAGTTGAGATTATAGATTTGCAGTCTTACGCAATGGCCACTGATAACTCGGTGAAAGCACAAATGGAAGCATTGGAAATCAGAATTGAGAATCGATTGCAAGAAACACTTAATGATTTCAAAAAGAGCCTACTGGAGAGCCTCAACAAATTTAAACAAAATGGGAGCTCAAATTCTACGTTGCACAGATATGAAAATATAGGAAAAATGCCCCAAGATTGTGACACAATCTACTCATACATGAAGGTGGATGGACAACTCTTAAAAATTTGTCAGAATTCTACAGTGTTGGAATATCATAGTAGGTTTGAAAGATTATCAAATCAAGCTAGAGATTGGTCAGAACGACAACTTCTGGATACATTTATTGAAGGTCTTATTCCAGAGATCCGGTGTGAAGTTAAGGCTCATCAACCTCGTACTATGATAGCTGCGATCTTATTCGCACATCTACATGAGAAAAAAATCAATAGAGAAAATCATGGAAATAGAAGTGACAATAACCAGATGATCAGTAAGCCACTAGCCCTATCTATTCCCAACCAAAGCCTTGACACCCGAAGACTAACCCAAGAAGAACTTAAGGAAAGATCAGTAAAGGGTTTGTACTATGATAAAAAATGGAGTATGGAGCACCGATATAAACAAGGGCAACTACTGATGATTGAACCAATTAAAGAGGAGCCAAAAGCTAAGAATGTGGACTCTGATCATGAAGGTATAAATTCTAATGAAGACGTTGAACCTACCGTACATACAATGCATACATTAGACGATTACTCTGACCCGCAAACTATGGAAGTTGCCGGAACTCTAGAGCATCAGCCTATTATAGTTTTGCTTGATACTGGTAGTACTAATAATTTTATGGACAGTGAGACTATTGACCAATTGGCCCACCACATTGAAGACTATGATGGATTCGAAGTAAAGATCATTGATAGATGGATTTTCACTTATGATAGCAAAGGTTCAAAGATAAAATTGATTATACAGGGCCAGAAGTTTCATGCAACGATTACTACACTGAAAGACAGACCTGTTGCTTACACTATCAAAAAGTGGAGACCATACTTACTTGATCAACAGGTTATGATGCGTTACAGATAGTCTATGGCTAAAGTGCTGAAAGAGAAGCTCCCTGAGATTGATGCTGCACAGCCTTGAGGACAAGGCTGATTTGAAGAGGGAGGAACTGTTAGGACCCTTTTTCTGAGCTTTTAAATAATGTTTATTGAGTCTGTTTAGTCCAATTGTTTATTGAGTCGATTTGGTTCAGTTAGAGTCAAATAAAGGTTTATTTAATATTTATTTATTATTAGAGTTCAAGTCCTGATGGACTTTGGGTGGAACTCTATAAATAGGGATGTAACTGCTTCTTTTCAGTAATCTATGAAAAATACTATTCTGTCTTTTGACAAACCCTAGGAGACCGATCCCCTCGAAGTGATCAAGGAGGGCCGATCCCCTCGAAGTGATCAAGGAGGGCCGATCCCCTCGAAGCGATCAAGGAGGCCGATCCCCTCGAAGCGATCATTATCATCCCCATTTCTCCCCTTTCTTCGATGGTAAGACTTTAGGATCTTATCATTTGGTATCAGAGTGACGATAAGACTTTAGGGTCTTATCAGGAACATGCTTCTCTTATTAGCAATTTTGATAGATTAAAAATTGAGCACAATGATAGTCTAGCTTCATGTACGAAATATGATGAACTAGAATTACTTCAAAAAGAAAACTTGCTACTTAAGAAAATCTTAGAAAAGTTTGAGGTTGGTAGCAAATCCTTGAACATGATCCTTGCCAACAAGGGTCACGTTCATAAAAAAGGTGGAATCGGATTTCTGAGTAGCTCCTCTCACCAAAATCCAACCACTTTTGTTAAAAGCCCTACTTTGCATGTTTCACCCTGAAAGAAATGTAACTTTTGTTGTAAATTTGGGCATGTAGCTTATTATTATCTATTTAAGAAATATAGTCCACATAAATTGATTTGGGTTCCTAAAAGAATCTCAAATGACTCGATGCAACATGATAAGCTATGTAGATCGATTTTTATGGCACCCAAGGTCAAATGGATACCTAAAAATTATCTCTTTTTGTAGAAAAAATGTATCATCATAAGCTATGAGCAAGAGATTATACTTTGATTTTGGATGCTCAAGGCTTATGACCAAAGATCCAAATTAACCCATAAAGCTCTCTAGCTAAAATAATAAAAAGGGGATCATAAGAATTAAAACTGTTAGTTACGTAATGATACTTATAAGATCATGATGCAATAATTATTTAAAATCTTGTGTGATAAACACTTGATCTTGATCTCTCAAGCCTGAAAATTCTTATGTATGAGTTCCCTTTCTAACTTCTTCCAGAGTTCTAAATTTCTAGGATATATTCCCTCCCAAATTTTTTTTCGAATCGAATTCTATCTAACAAGATCATGAATTTGTTAAATTTTTATTTTCGGACTTTCTTGATCACTCACCTGAATCATGATCTTATAGTGTGCGTAATGAGCCATATCCATTTTTTCATATAAGTTTTTACAATGTTTGCGTACAAATGATGAATCATGAACTTATGGTAGACATTTTACAATACGAGTTCAATATAATGTTTGAGTATAGTGTGCATTTTATATGATGAATCATGAACGTAGAGTCTTCAATACGAATTTTCTTCTCTTATGATGCGAATTTTACATGATGAAGTAAATAAGGTTGTGTGCTTCATAATAATAAAAATCTTACAAAATTGGAATCACCTATGATAGCACCACACACCAATGTGAGCAGTGCTCACTGTCAGTTGGCAATAGCACTGCTCAGCTAGCGATAGCACCAACGATTGTCTCGGGTGGCAGACGATAGCACTGCCCAGCTAGCGGTGCCACCGCCCGCAACCTCTGCCCTATAAAAAGGCACTTAGGGCCGACGGTAGAACCGACCCTAAGCCCTCCTACATTCCTCCAAACACCTCTAAACATCTCTCCACCCCTCATTCTCCTTGATCCTCCTCTAGAAACTCAAGGAAACCCTCCTCTTCTTCAAATTCAAGGATCAATCTCAACCTTTTAAGAAGATTACTACAAGGGTAATTCTCAAACCTCTTCTCTCAATTTATTAATAAATCTTATCTCTTATGTGTAGTTCTTAATATCATTTATGTGTTTAGACTCATGGCTTCTAGAAGATCCTCTAGGGACAAAGGGAAGAGGAGATTATATGAAAATTATGATTCCTTACTTTTCGATTCTAATCAACATGCCCTAAAATTTTCTTCAATAGAGTCTAGACATGTTCATAAGGGTAAGTATGTTGATTTAGACGAATTAAGTGATTTAGAACCTATTCAATGGTTTGCTAATCTAGACATTCTTCCAATCCTTCAAATGAGTGAACCTATCTATCCTAGACTTGTTAGGCTATTTTATAATAATTTACATATAGATAAAGATGAAAGGGTATCTATCTATCTATTAGGACATCATATACCCATTACGGATAGAACTATTTGTAACATCATAGGAATTCCGGTAAAAGAAATAGGGTGTTATTTTAGAGGACAATGGGATGATGAAACAGTTGGGACTACTTACGTTGATACCTTAGAAACAATTTTTGGCAATCCTAACTTAACGATTCTTCCAAAAAGCTGTGAACATTTACTACCTTTAAGCACAAAAATACTTCATCACATCCTGATAAGTATCATTCTCCCAAAGCAATATCATCATGTTGAAGTAAGTCAAATGGAACTAGGTATCATGTATTGGATTATGAAGGGACATAACAATTATTTTGGTTACTTAATCCAACAAAACATGATTGAAATATTAAAAAAGGACTTGATGCTTCCATATGATGGCTTAATCACAAGACTACTCCATGCCTATGATATTGCCATTCCACCCGAAGAAGAAGTTATAAAACTAGATAGATTTAGTATCATAAATAGAAATCTACTTCGACGGATGAGATGTACATTTAGAAATGGTATATGGACTAGACTGCCTAGAAGGACTGATCCCCTCCAACACGAACCAGAACTTGAAACACCAATTTTTAGGGATAATCTATCTCCTCCAACTAGTCCCTTTAAGGAATCACCACTAGTAGAGCAAGCACCTCCCTCATCTATCGACAACATAGGGACTCGGATGGATCATTTTGAATAACGACAAGATCGACTTGAACAACGCCAAGATCAAATATTAATTGAGTTGTAGCAAATTCATCAATAGTTAAATACTTTGTTTAGACAATTTAACTTTCCACCACCTGAATAAGCTGTGTATGTATTTGAGGAGAAGTGGACACAATTCCTCTTTGGTATGTTGTAATCATATGTTATTTACCTTAATGTTGTAAACTTAAAATGCTACTTACTTTGATAATTGCAATGTTGTGCTTAAAATGCTACTTACCTTGATGATCGCAATGCTGTGCTTTGATGCCTAAAATGCTACTTACTTTGATAGTAAAATTCTACGCTAACTACCTTGAAGGTTAAATTCTGAGTTTACTTTAATGAATATATCACTCTAAGAATTAGACTTGATATATCTTTTGAATGGATAAATTCCTTAATACATTTAACTATTGATATCTATGACTTGATGTATTATGATCATTTGCGTGGTTAGGAATGTTAATTTGTCTGAATGCATGAGTTGTTATATTTCTTTTTTGGACTATCTTCTTAGGTAGAGCTTTCATGAGTTTATGTCATATCAAGTTCACTTCATACCCTTGCTCCATCACTTAATGATTTTTGATACACAACCACTTCATGGATTTCATTGACAAATGTATCTCTCATGGGTTTATCTCTTGTAATTTTTTAATGAGAAATTGATTTGATGTGATCATTCATGGAATTTCTTTTATTGGAATTTTTTTTTCATATGATGATTCTTTCACATGAATTCTTTCTTAATGAAAAAATTTTTTTTATGAATTTTTTAGTATGAGATGAACACTTGCAAGAGTGAGGATTTGATTTCACATGAATATCTTGATCCTTGTGAAAATTGAAGCATGATTTAATGAAACTCTTTTATCATTTTTGACTTGATTCAAATCATTTCACAAAGTTAGTTCTCAATGGATTTTCCTCCTTACTTTCCTTCTTCATGCGAAGTTTTGATGAAAAATAAAAAGGGAGAAGTTAATGGAAGCCATCTCTTTAAATGTTTATAACTTTTAATGTGTGAACTTTTGAATAATACAATTTCATGAATGCTTGAAATATGATTGGTATCGTCAAATACAAATTGAAATATGACTTGAACTTTTACCATACTTGCATTGTTGAATCATTCTCCTTTTTATTGATGACAAAGGGGGAGAAATAATACCAAAATATGGTAAATTGATGACAAATGTATAAAATGTATTTCATCATATATACTTGAAATTTTGCTAGATAAATTTTTTTTCATTATGATAAGATATCTAGAGCTTAACTTGCTATTTTATAATTGATATCTTGCTATAGAATGATGAATTGCTATCTTTGTCATCTTTCATATTTGAAATATCATACTTGAAAATGGATGTCATGCCTTGACATCATTTTGAGAATGTTAGATCATGATAGGAATCATGATGTGTGTATTGATAAGTTTAAATGAACTTAACTTATCAATTTGTTTCTTGAATTCAAGAGTGTCTTTTCTCAAGTATGACATATAGATAGTGGGAGTTAAGGTTAACTTCGTCATCAATTGATTGTCATCATAAAAAATGGGGAGATTGTTGAATCTCGGATTTTGATGATGAAGTCAATTGTAATTTGTTTAATCTAATTTATATGTCAAGAAAAGTGTACAAGATTAACTACGATAGCAGTAAAACATAAAGCAAGTGTTATGCCGGAGTCAAGATTGAGATCATATTGGGAGTTCAAGAGTTCGTCGAAAGTCCAGACGTTCGTCAGAAGTTCTGCCGGAACAAACCAAGAAATCCAAGAGCTTGCCAAAGAAGCTCATCGGAACTTGCCAAGAAGATCTTTGTAAAGTCCAGGAGCTTGTTAGGAGTCCGCCGAAGCATTACCGAGAGTTCGTCGGATATTCGTCGGAAGCTCGCCGGAAGTACGCCGGAAGCTCACCGGAAGAGCAATTGACGCACTGGAATAAGAAGAGCTGTGACCATGTCTTAATTATTGTAGTTAGAGCATAAATTAAGTTAGGATTGGGAGGTAATCCTACTAACTTAATTAGGGGCCAACTGGGCCCTTAACAGGGCTGATTTGGGTTGGATTGAACAGCCCAATCAGCCCTTGAAAACATGGTCGGCGATGGCACCACCCAGAAGACCCAGTCTCCCAAGTGGTCTAGGCGGTGGTACCACCGGCAGTTATTGCTGCCAACGGTGGTATCGCCCCTGTCAGGTGGTGGTACCGCTAGAGCTCGGTCTCCGAGCTCTGTCAGGCGGTGGTACCGCCAGGACCTTGGAAATCTGGTATTAGATACATTTTGGCTCTATTTTGAAGCCATTGGGGCCTATAAAAACCCCACCCTTTCTTGCATGAAAGGGCACGAAACCTATTGGCATAATCTTGAGCTCTTGAGTCTTAAAGTATTGTAAAAGTTAGAGTTCTCCTTCTTCATCTCTTAGCCTTGTAACCATCCAAGAAAGAGAAGTGAGACTTGTAAGGGTTCATCTCCTAAACCCGGGAAAAAAAGAAAGTGCTGTAAAGAGGTATTCAGTTTTTACCTATTGAAGGAAGGCCTTTAGTGGACGCCGGTGACCTCGTCGGAGGAGGAATCTGAAAGTGGATATAGGTCACATTGACCGAACCACTCTAAAACTCGGTTTGCATTTACTTTGAGCAATTTACTATTAGCAAACTACCTCTCCTCCTTACTATGCTTTTACTATGCCTACATACGCTTTCAAGTAAATACCTTCCGAGATTGGTTTTAATTTTATGAAAGCTTTCAAGCTCAAATTCTCTCTGAAACGGATTGAATCGAAACCATTTTCATCGGAATCAGTTTTAATCAAAACAAGTCTTTTGAAATCATGAAAGTTTTTCGCTGCACTAATTCATCCCCTCCCTTAGTGCCGCTCTTGATCCTAATATATAAATATAGTGCATTCTTTCCTTACTACTTTCTTTCATTTCTTAGCTGCACTCTATACTTTATAATTACTCTAAGTCATTACTTTCTGATACGGGTGTTGTAGAAACAATTTTATTGAATAAAAATTTCCAAATCAATGACATTTTTATCACTACTCTAAACCACCCCCACCCCCCCCCATCCCCCGTCTTATTGCCAGATTGATCCTAACACCAATAAGATCTTTAAGCAAAAAGCTATTTAGGTCCTTTGCTTGTATTGCCATTACTTTAGGATTCCAATTTTTTGGAATGGATCTTAATATCTTGTTAACAAGTTCAAATTTACTAAGTGCTTTTAGACCATTGACGACATTCGTAAAATGAGTGTACATGTCTCCAATAGTCTCACTTGGTTTGATGTGAAATAACTCATATCTATGAACCAAAAGATTAATTTTTGACACTTTAACCCTACTTGTGCCTTCTGTTGAATCTCGGATTTTCATGATGAAACTAATTGATTGTGTTTAGATGTTTAACTGCATTTTGAGTGATGCAGGTCTACTCGATCAGAATTAGACACTTAACGCAGGAGGAATTGACGTTGCGCCGGAGGAGATCACGTCAGGATATTGGACGGCAGAAGGCTTCGAACGTCGGGCATCGGGCCAAGGAGAGCAGAATTGCGCCAAGGATATCGGGGTTGCGGAGGTCAACCGCGCCGATTAATAACAAGCATGAGAGAGGACGATGTGCTAAAGAATCGATCGGCGCCAACCAATGACGTCTTAGAACAACAGAATGTCAATTCGTTGTAATAACTGTCTAGATGGGAGTAGAGTTTTGGTTTGCATGTGCCGGATTAACTACGATAACGATGAAGGCATAAAGTGAAACAAAGTGTGGAGTCAAGCACGAAGGATTCGTTGGGAGTTCAAGAGTTCGGACGGAAGTCCGAAGGATCATCGGAACGCTGCGGAACTAGCCGAGAAATGAGTAGGGAGCTTGCCGAAGGGTTTTTTGGAAGCTTCGCCGGAAGGTTCGTGGGAAGTTCACAGAGTTTGCGAGAAAGATCGGAGTTTGCGAAGAAGCTCGTTGGAACTTCGCCAAGATCAAATCGTGAAGTTTAAGAGCTTGCCGAGTCCATGGGAATGGTTTCCAGAGTTTATCTAAGACCGCCGAAAGTTCGCGAAAGCTTCATGGAAGAAGTCTTGACTTATGGACTTTGTAATAGCTTATATAATGTCTTTAAAATTCGTAGTTAGCATGTTAATTAGGGTTAGGATTAGGTATTAATCCTATAACCCAAATGAGGGCCTATAACACTGTAGGCCGAAAACACTATAGGCGGTGAGCTGAAAACACCATGGCGGCTCGAAAACTGTGTGGCGGTGGCACCGCCTGGGCTGAGCAGTGGCACCGCCCAGCACCCTGAAGTTGGGCGGTGACACCTCCCTGGCTGGGCAATTGGCACCGCTATTGGGCGGTGGCACCGCCAAAGCATGGGAACCCAAAGAGAATTTGAATTTTGGAGCCCAAATTTTGGAGCCCAAATTTGAATCCTCTTGAGGCCTATAAATACCCCTCAAATCTCAGTTGAGAACACAACTTTTTGAGCAGCAAGAGTTTGAGAGAAAGGTCTTAGAAAAGTGTTAGCTTGTCTTCTTTTCAAATTGCTAGTGTTCACCTCATCTCTTCTCGAAAATCTGTAAGAGAGTGAACCGCTTGTAAAGAGTTGTAAGAGGGGTATTTACCCTTCCATTTCAAGAGACTTGCTAGTGGAATGTGGGAGCCTCATCGAAGAGGGACCTCGTAAGTGGAGTAGGTCATTTGACCGAACCACTCTAAAATCGACGTGATCCTTGGTTTGCATTTCATTATTGCTATTTACATTATTGCAAACCTTCTTATATGCTCTAGTTCCTTATTACTTTTGCTGCGCATATTTAAGAATACGCTTTCAAGATTAAACTTGTCAAGTTCCGCTCTCTTCATACGAAAGATTTTTTTTTAAAACCGAAGTTTTTATCCGCTACACTAATTCACCCCCCCCTCTTAGTGCTGCTCCGATCCTAACAATTGGTATCAGAGCCACGGTTTTCTACTTTGGTTTAACACCCAAATAGAAATGGCTCTTTATGGCTTTCAAGAGGGCTTATCGGTTGTTCGTCCACCGTTGTTTAACGGATCGGACTACACTTGTTGGAAAACTCGAATGAGAGTTTTCTTACTTTCTTTGGATTTGAATTTATGGCACATAGTCGAAAATGGATATGAAATGTCTTCTCTCCCAATGAACCATTGGAATGATTTGGAGAAGAAGATGTTTTCTTTTAAACGCAAAAGGCTATGAATGCCTTATTTTGCTTTAGACAAAAAAGAGTTCAATCGATTTCTACGTCTTAAACGGCTTTTGATATTTGGCGAACACTTGAAATCACACACGAGGGAACTAGTAGAGAGTCAAAGACTTCGAAAGTTAACATTTTAATGCATGATTTCGAGCTTTTTTAAATGAAGCCGAGCGAAACCATTGTTGACATGTACACCCGTTTTACGGATGTCGTCAATGGTTTACAAACTCTTGACAAATGTTTCTCAAATTTTGAACTTGTTAGTAAAGTTTTACGATCACTTTCTAAAATTTGGGAATCAAAAGTTACGGCAATACAAGAAACAAAAGATTTAAATATTTTTCCACTTGAAGAACTTATCGGCTCATTGATGACATATGAAATGGTGCGCAATGCACATGATGAACACAATGAACACTTGAACCACCTTCCAAAGAATAGGAAGGATTTGGAACTCCGGACAAATAAATACCACTTGAACGATGACTCAAGTGATGAGGACAATGATGAACTTGAACTTCGAACACTAACTCTTAATAAGTTCATTAAACAAAAATCTAAAATGAACAATGAACTTGAACGGAGGAAGAGGCCAAAGAAAAGGAAGGCACCCAAGGATGAATCAAGAACTTCCAAAGATGAAACGGCGAATTGGGCTTTGATGGGCTTCGACTACAAGGTAACTAACTCAACTCTCTTGAATTATTTTGAAATTACTTGAAGTTTTTCATGAGTGCTTAATTTAGATAGTAGGAATAGGAAATAAAAAATTTTTTTAAAAATTATATCATCTTTTTTCTTTTTAGCATCTTTTGAAAAATTAAAAACTTTGATCATGAAATGTATATTGCTAAGGTTTCATGCATGTTATGTTTTGAAATGTTAAATGATGTATACAACATTAGGGATGATAATTATATGATATGTGATAATGCTTAGGATTAATCCATACATGTGTATCTTGATGATTTTATGACATACATGAGTTTTTTGAAGTAAATGTTGATTTGATACTCTCATTTTGGATTAACATGTTTTTGGTTTAATCATTTTTATGACGAATTAAGACGACATTCTCATGACATATTAAGATGACAAGTGCATGTACATCTATGTATGAATTTCTTGATAGTCTTTTGATGATAGATGTGATATCATGATGTTTTATTTTTGATGTGTTTGGGCTTGACGGCTTTATGACGAAACTTATGTTTTGACTTTAAATAATGATACAATGTTTTCACAAAAAGACTTGAACACTCTCACATGAAATCAATTGTATGAAATGGAAATGAATTTTCTATTCTATTGAGATTAATGAATTTATTTTACCAATCTTATTAATCTCGTGAAAATAAACATGATGAATATTTTATAAATGAGTTGTCTTATAAGATTTTGCCTTTACATCTTGAACTTTAATGCTTATATTGATTTGGCATATAAAGACTAAGGCATGCTCATAAGAAGCAAATCACATGAATAGAAATTTATAAAAATGAAATGTAATCCTTTATCTTATTGATTTCTACCTAAGAGACCAATAAAACTATCTATGCCATTTTGAATCTCGTGAAAGAAATGTTGAGATTTTGATGATTTGGATGATTTGAATTTGAATGAGTTTTATTCAAAATCATGATCTTGATTCCGTGATATTTACAAATTAAGATTTATTATGAATCAAGATTTTTTCATTAATCGATCTCCTAAGATTTTTCCTTGATTATTTAAGAGGAGATTTTTCAAAACAAAATGTGTCTTCTATTATTATCTTTTCATGATATGATTTTTATACAATTCCTTGTATTCATGAAATGTTTATCGCATCACCCAATTACTTTCTTCTTGATATTCCTTATGTGGTGATTAAAATTATGCATGAAATACTCTTGATATTATTTTGATGTATACAAATGAAAAGTTATAATCATGAATGATTGAATGAAATTTGACAAGTTAATATCTTCATGATTTGAAATATTTATACTTTGAAATTATGCATGCAATTGCTTTGTATTGTGATGATATATGCATCATGAATACTTTATTATCATACATGAAAATAGTGATAAACATTTTGAAAATAAATATTTGTATCATGTTAGATGATTTTACATCATGTGCATGATGAGTTATAGTGATGATTGAAATAATGATTGAAATGATATGAATGATGATTTGGAATCATGCATATAACGATGAGTTAATATGTTTTGAATATATGATGATTTGGTATTATGCATGTAATAATGATATACAATAATGATGAAATACTTATGACAAAATTATTATTTTGATATTCATGACTTGAATCTTCCTTTCTTTTTGCCAATGACAACGGGAGAGAAAGAGTTACTAATGTGCTATCTTGAATTGATGTAAAGGGTCATCTCAAACAGAAATTAGCTACCTTGCACAAGTCAAGAAAATGCAAAAACTTCCTTACTTTCTTGCACATCTAAAGAGAAGATGCAAATGTAACACTTGCCAAATTGTTTGCTTGCCTCATGTAAAACATTGTCTCTTGTTAGGTTGACATTTTGCTAAGGAAGCAAAAAATTGACACTTCTCAAAAGAGAAGAAAGTGCTTTTTTTTAACATCTTTAATTTGCTAGCTAGCATAATGTACAATTTGCTATCTTAAACATTACAAAGAAATGCTATCATGCACATATAAAAGAAAAGCAAATATGCTAACTTGCAAATCTTTAAATATGCTAGCTTATATGTAGTAAAACTTGCATATCGTAAAAAGTTGTTAGCTTCGTAGAGAAGCAAAGAATTGCTATCTCGAAAAGAAGTAAAAAATGCAAAACTTAGAAAACTTGCAACAAAATTGTTCTTGCCATGCTTTGTATAAAAAATATGTTGATATCCTTAAAAGCATCATAATGAATTTTTTTTGTATCGCAATGTATCACATGTATCACAAATTAATTTTTTTTAGACTATTATCATATCATGATGTATCGCATAATGATATCATGATTTGTGATTGTTTCATGTGATCCTTAGTGAATTTTCACATTGGTATCCTTCGTGAAATGATTTCATTACATTATTGTCTTGTATGCATCATGTGATGATTGAAATATTGATTGATGCAAAGTTGATGTAAAAGTCTAAATCATTGGTTCCTCTCCTTCTTTTTGACATTGACAAAGGGGGAGAAAGTTATTGCTAGCTTGCCTATCTTAAGTAGCAAAGATTACTAACTTGCTTATTTCAAGAAGCAAAAGTTGTCTTCTTGAACATCACTATCTTGCCTATCGCAAGAAGCAAGACTTGCAACCTACACATTACAATAGGAAGCAAGAATAGATAGCTTACACACTCCAACAAGAAAGCTATCTTGTATTTGCTTTCGAAATTTTTGCTAGCTTCTATGTTGCAAAACTTGCTCACTTTTTCAAACACTTTGCTAGCTTGCACTTTGTAAAGGAAGCGAAAATAGCACTTCTCAAAAGAGAAGAAAGAACTTACTATCTTGAAACATCACAAAAGTTTGCTACCTCGCATGATATAAAATTTGCTATATCAAACATCATAAATATTGTTACTTGCAAAGAAAAGCCAAGTGTAATCTTGCACAAAAATTCAAGTTTTGAATTGCCATGCTTTTGTGCCTAAATGTTGTGATGAAAATCTAGCTTCATGTTGTAAAAACTTGCATATCTTTTAAAATAGCTAGAGCTACTTCTCCTTTTTGTTGATGACATAGGGGGAGAAGTATATTGATGACTTCATGCATTGAATTAAACATTTTATATATTTGCATGATGGTTTAAATGTTTTTCATAACATGTGATGAATGTTACTTGGATTTGAGATAATCCAAGTGTTCTATCAATGGCATACTGATAGGGGGAGTTTGTTTAAACTCCGGAGAGTTAAGGTTAACTCCGTTAGTCATCAATTAGTTGTCATCATCAAAAAGGGGGAGATTGTTGAATCTCGGATTTTGATGATGAAACTAATTGATTGTGTTTAGATGTTTAACTGCATTTTGAGTGATGCAGGTCTACTCGATCAGAATTAGACACTTAACGCAGGAGGAATTGACGTTGCGCCGGAGGAGATCACGCCGATATTGGACTGCGAAGAAAGGCTTCAACGTCGGGCATCGGGCCAAGGAGAGCAGAATTGCGCCAAGGATATCGGGGTTCGCGGAGGTCAACCGCCGATTGCATAACAAAGCCGCAAGAGAGAGACGATGTGCTAAAAAAGAATCAGATGAAGCGCCAACCAATGACGTGTCGCAAACAGCGAATGTCAATTCGCGTTGTAATAACTATCTAGATCGGAGTAGAGTTTTGGTTTGCATGTGCCGGATTAACTACGATAACGATGAAGGCATAAAGTGAAACAAAGTGTGGAGTCAAGCACGAAGGATTCGTTGGGAGTTCAAGAGTTCACGGAAGTCCGAAGGATCATCGGGAACGCTGCCGGAACTAGCAGAGAATGAGTAGGGAGCTTGTCAAGGGTTTTTGGAAGCTCGGGAAGGTTCGTGGGAAGTTCACGAGTTTGCCGAAAGATCTCGAGCTTGCGAAAAAAAAGCTCGTTGGAACTCGCCAAGATCAAATCGTGAAGTTTAAGAGCTTGTCGGAGTCCCAGAAATGGTTTCCAGAGTTTATCGGAAGACCACCGAAAGTTCTTGGAAGCTTCACGGAAGAAGTCTTGACTTATGGACTTTGTAATAGCTTATATAATGTCTTTAAAATTCGTAGTTAGCATGTTAATTAGGGTTAGGATTAGGTATTAATCCTATAACCCAAGTAGGGGCCTATAACACTATAGGCCGAAAACACTATAGGCGGTGAGTCAAAACACTATAGCAGTGAAAACATGTAGGGCGGTGGCACCACTGGGCTGAGTGGTGGCACCGCCCAGCACCTAGTGCTTTGGGCGGTGACACCTCTGGCTGGGCGGTGGCACTGGCTTGGCGTGTGGCACCAAAAGATCGAGAACCCAAAGAGAATTTGAATTTTGGAGCCCAAATTTGAATCCTCTTGAGGCCTATAAATACCCCTCAAATCTCATTTGAGAACACAACTTTTTGAAAGCAGCAAGAGTTTGAGAGAAAGGTCTTAGAAAAGTGTTAGCTTGTCTTCTTTTCAAATTGCTAGTGTTCACCTCATCTCTTCTCGAAAATCTGTAAGAGAGTGAACCAACAAAAGAGTTGTAAGAGGGGTATTTACCCTTCCATTTCAAGAGACTTGCTAGTGGAATGTGGGAGCCTCATCGAAGAGGGGCCTCGCAAGTGGAGTAGGTCATTTGACCGAACCACTCTAAAATCGGCGTGATCCTTGGTTTGCATTTCATTATTGCTATTTACATTATTGCAAACCTTCTTATATGCTCTAGTTCCTTATTACTTTTGCTGCGCATATTTAAGAATACGCTTTCAAGATTAAACTTGTCAAGTTCCGCTCTCTTCATACGAAAGATTTTTTTTTAAAACCGAAGTTTTTATCCGCTGCACTAATTCACCCCCCCCCCCCCTCTTAGTGCTGCTCCGATCCTAACACCTTCGTGTGTGACTTCGAGTATATGCCAACCTGAAAGGGTGGTACTATCGCTTGATAGGGCAGTACCACTACTTGACAGCATTAATTACCGATGGTACCACCACCCAGACCAACAGGGAGGTCGAGCCTCAAGCGGTTCCACCGCCCTGTCTATGTGGTGCCACCGCTTAACGTGGCTCCAAGTGGTTGAATGGGCCATCCAACCGGCCTAATTCAACCTTGTTTAGGGTTTAGTTGGTCCCTAGTTTAGTTAGTAGGATTTTTCTCAAAACTAACTCAAATTAAAGTCTTAACTATAATAGTTAAGGTTGAAATAATTACGATATAAGTAATTTAAGTTGTCCGGCATGTCAATTGTTCAACTGAACTCTCAGTGAACTTCGGACGAGTTTTTGGCGAACTCTTGGGGAACTTCTAGTGAGCTTTCGGTGAACTCTCGGTGAGCTTTCACTACATCATCCAATCCTTTCATGTATCCCCCGATTCATCCAACCCGATACCCGATCATTAACTCCGACCCAATATTTGATTCTTCTTTAATTGGTTTATCTTTTACACGATCATAGTTAGTCCTGTATCACTTATCTCAACACATGAGATCATTAATTCATCAATTGATTTCATCACCAAAATATAAGATTCAATAATTTTAAATTAATTATTTTGGTTATGTATTTATACTCATTAAGTTGTTATGTATAATTAATTTTTTAAAATTTAATAGTTGTTCGGTCGTCATGACCTACGTCAACTCTCTATTCCTCCTCCGTTAAGGCCATCAGTGTCCACTAACAGTCTTCCTTTAATGGGCGAAGGCCAACTATCCTCTTACAACTCTTTCTCATTTTCATAAGTTTAGGAGACAACTTTTACAAGCCTCACACCTTTCTTAGAATGATCATAAAGCTAAAGGAGGAGGAGGATATTTAGTACTTTTTCAATACTTTTACAACCCAAAATCTCAAGACTTTTGTTCATACTTTCGTACTCTTTCATGTAGGAAAGAGTAGAGTATTTATAAACTCCAATGGCTTCAAAAATGAAGTCAAAAAGTGTTTCATCCTCGGTTTCCAAAGTATTGGCGGTATCACGGCTTGCAAACTGACATTGGGTGGTACCACCTCTCAGTCTAGGCGGTACCACCATTCAGTCTGGGCAGTACCACCGCTTGACAAAGCCTTGGAGACTGGGCTCTGGTGGTACCATTGCTTGATAGAGCTTCGGAGACTAGGCTCTAGCAATACCACCACTTGACAAGGCGATACCATCGCTTGACAGTATTAATTTTCGACGGTACCACCGCCTAGACCAGTTGGGAGGTCGAGCCTTAGGAGGTTCCACCGCTCAGTCTTGGCGATGCCCCCGCTTGATGTGGCTCCAAGTGGCTAAATGGGATATCCAACCGACCAATTCAACCATATTTTGAGTTTAGTTGGCTCCTAGTTGAGTTAGTAGGATTTTTTCCAAAATTAACTCAAATTAAAGTTATAACTATAATAGTTAAGACTAAAACAATTATGATACAAGTAATTTAAGTTGTCCGTCTTGTCAATTGTTCAATTGGACTTTTCCGATGAACTTCTGGTGAGCTTTTGACGAACTCCCAATGATCTCTCGACGAACTTCCGGTGAGTTTTCGATGAACTCCCGACGAACTTCCGATAAGCTTTCACTGCATCATCGAATCCTTTGATGTATCCCTCAATTTATCCGACCCAATGCTCAATCAGTAACTCCGATCCAACATTTGATTCTTCTTTAATTATTTTACCTTTTTCACGATCGTAGTTAGTCCTGCATCACTTATCTCAACACGAGATCATTAATTTATTAATTGATTTTATAATCAAAATCTGAGATTCAACAAATTTTAAATCAAAATTTTTGGTTATATATTTATACTCAACTTATAATTAATTTTTTAAAATTTAAAAATAAAATTATAGTTTTTATATTATAAATTATTTTTAAAAAATATTAAAAAATTATCAGTTCTAAAACCGTTCTCTGTCACTTCGATTTCGATTCAGGTTCTGCCCAATCCGAAACGACGGTTCCATAACACATTAGCCAGCTATAAATGGAACTTTTCATTTCCGTTATAATTTGGAGCGTGTGAGTTGGCTTGAAGTCGAACACGTGGAATCCGTGGGGGGCAATGTCGTCGGTGAGCCCTCCCTGCACGTGCGTGTATCCTGTCTATCTCCACGTTTAATAAAGCCAGGGGAAGTCGAGCTCCACCGCTTCGGCCTTTGCAGGCACTATGGAAAATGCAGATCTTGACGTCGCCGTCTGGCCATCCATGTGCGGGGCCATCCTGCCGACCAACCGAAGCGAATAGTTCTACCGGTCCCTTTGTCTCACGATACTTGAAATGGTTCGTGCGCGAGGGTGGCTCAAGGAGACGACGGCCATCGTCCGTCCTGGCGAGTGGGATCGCAAGCTTGAGGACCATCATGAACTCTCCTGGCGACGGCGATCGAGCGAGCTCTCAAAAAGCAGAGACTGCTGCACCGCTGCCGCTCGTGACGAACGCCGGAAGCCCGGGAGATCACATGACACGATGTGAAAGGTCTTGGGTGCTCGCACGTACGAGGGAACAGTTTCTATCACTTGGGATGCGACATCTCCACCGACACGAGATGCAGTGGCTGCAATCACGGGTTGTCCGACGATGGTGCCGTCGTGGTGTTTTGGATCCCCCCACCGCCCGCGACATATCGTCGAACACCTGCCTGACTTTGATGGTCGAGGAAACCATTACATCTCCACGTGCCTATGGAGTGTAACAGGTGATAACGGAGAATTTGGTAGATGATAAAATTAATTTAAATAATTAGAATTAGATATAATAAAAAATAAATAATTTAATTAAGATAAATAGATAAATAATTGATTTTTTTTTATCAACGAGAATGAAGAGTTTTGTTAGGATACATGGGTGGTTTTTTATTTTAAAAATTTATAATATATTCTTTTGCGAATATAAATACAGGCTCTTGCATAAGTTCGGAAAGTATTTTTACCAACAAAAGTACATCAATTATAAAAAAAAAAGGAGATAAGTAAATCCAAACAGTCTAAAAAAAAAAGAATTTAAAGAAAATGATAGGTATTAAAGTAAGTGTTTCTAAATCTTATTTTTATCTTCAAGGGTAAAAATTATTATTTTGAACTATTAAAATAAAAATTTATTTCACAATGGCTATCAAATTTGACAGAATATGGTCTTATTGAGTATGATTATAGGAACCAACATCATTGAAGATCAAAAAAATCATATGAATGATAATATGTTGAAGAATACAAGAGCTCTCTACATACTATAACAAGTAATAGATGAGTCTATATTTCCTATATGAACATCAGCTTGAAAATTTCTAACATGTGTGTTTAAATATACAAACAAGGTAAAAATTTCAAAGCTTTAAATTTATTGATGTGAATTTTAAATTTTTATAATGAAAAATTCTAAATCTATTAATAAATTAATATACTCTCTTTTAGTCTATGAATAAAAAGTGAACAAATCTTCAGGAAAAATTACAAACATTCTCTTAAGATATAACAGAAGAGGGATCAAAAGAAAAATCCAAATTCTAAATCTCAAGGAAAAGGTTGGTAAAGGTCATGGATGATTTAGCGCTTGAGGTAGAGGATAAGGCTGATCAAACGAGAGTTAAAAGATGTCCATGATAACAAATAAATTCTTTAATGTTTTTATTGTAAAAATAATAGACATATTGAGAAAAATTACTGGTAAAAAAATAATAATTCAAATCTTCCTCTCTTGAAAAAGATTGAGAAGGTGAATTCACTTGGAAAGACTATTTTTTGGTTTTTGTAAAAATATGGCTATTCATAGAAAATTGACTAAAAATATGACTCTAACGAAATAGAGTAGCAGACTTGAAGAATCGGAATATAGTTAAGATAGCCACCAGGTGTATGCTTAAAGAGAATAGTAGTAATAAAAGAGTTTTAGCCAAAAACTGTGGGCACAATAGTGTATTTACTAAACTGCTTTCTCATCAAAGGAGTTTAAGGTAAAACACTCTACGATGTATGGTTTGATAAAAAAAGTCTAATATGAGTTACTTAAAGGTATTTAGTTGTATTGTTTACTCTCATGTACCTATAGAAAAACAAAATAAACTTGATAATAAAAAGTATTAAAAACATATTTGTGTGGGGTATAGTAATGGAATAAAAAGCTCTAGATTTTACAATCCTACAACTAAGAAATTGATAATAAATTTTGATATTATTTTTAATGAAGAAGAAGTTTGAAACTTTAAGGTAGTTAAAATTTCTATAGTTGTAGGAGAAGAAGTATATAAGACAAATGATATATTGCCTATTATTAATGCCTTACTCTAATCTTCTCATATTTAAATGATTCTGATTCCTGCGATTATAGTGATATTGGAATACCTTAAAGGAAATTTCATAGCCTTTTATAGATATATCAGTCTGGTGATTTTGCATGTTTTATTTTGAAACCTACTTGATTTGAAATTATAACTACAAAAGAAGAATAGGTGCAAGCAATGAATAATGAACTTCAAGCTATTAAAAAAAATAAGACATAAAAGTTGATAAATTTACCCCTAGGAAAAGAAGCAATTGAACTTAAGTAGATATGTAAGTCAAAATTTAATGATGATAACTCACTACAAAATCATAAAGCCCATTTAGTTGTTAAAAGGTATGCTCAAATTTAATGTATTGACTTTTTAAGAGCTTTTTCTCCGGTTGCTAGAATTGATACAATTTAAATAATATTAGCATTGACAGCTCAAAAATAATAATAAGTTTATTGATTTGATGTTAAATTAGAATTTTTGAATGAAAAATTGCAAGAGGAAGTTTATGTCAGTGAGAAGGTTTTGAAATCAAAGGGTAGGAAGATAAAATCTATAAGTTAGAGAAAGTATTGCACGATTTGAACGAGGGCATAATATAGTAGAATTGACAATTAGTTTCTTCAACAAAATTTTTAGAAAAGTTCAAGTAAATTAACTTCATATATAAAAGCCCAAGGTATAAAAATTCTCATTGTGTGTTTCTATGTAGATGATATAATTTATATTAAAAATTTATTTGATATACTTATCAAATTGAAAAAAATATGATATCAGAATTTGAAATAACTGATATAGGACTTTTACATTATTTTTTGGGAATGAAAATTATTCAAGATGCAAATGAAATTTTTTTGTACTAAGAAAAATATGCTAAAGATTTGCTAAAATGATTTCATATGAAAGATTACAAGCTATTAACTACTCTAATGAATACAAACGATAAACTTATATTAGATTAAAAAAAATAATAATAATAAACAAGAAGTAGTATAGAAGTTTAATTAGAGGGCTAATTTATCTCACAGGTCAAATATTATGTTTATAGTTATTTTGTTGTATAGATTCATACAAAAACCTAGCAAGGGAACTCTCAATTATGATATTCATGATGAGCTGATAAAAGATTTTAAGTTATATTCTTATACTAATAGTGATTGGATTAATTGTACAGATGATATAAAAAATGCTTTTGGATTTATGGTCAACCTTGGCTTAGGAATGATTTCACATACAATTGAAAAGCAAGAATATGTTACTCTCTTAAGTTTTGAGATGGAGTATATAGTGATTACAAGCATGACATGTCAAATAATTTAACTTCAAAAAATTTTAGTAGATCTCTAAGAAATATAAGATGAATCAATTAAAATCTATTGCAATAATAAGTTTACTATTATAATTATGAAAAATTCTATCTTTCATGAGCATACCAAACATATTAAAATTTAACGTCACTTCATTTATAAATTGGTGGACAAAATAGAAATTCAAATAAACTATTACAGCAGCATCGAAGATCAGATTATTGACATCTTTACAAAAATTATAGTAAAAAATATGTTTTTTTATAGCAACTTCAAGTAACAATTATTTTGAATTCAGAAGGTGTAATAAAATTAATTTAAATAGTTAGGATTATAATTAATAAAGGATAAAGATTTAAATTAAGATAAATGGATGAGTGGTTGGTTTTTTGGTGCATGAACGATGATGAGGAGGTTTATTAGGTTACTACGTGGGTGGGTGACTTCTTCCTTATTTAAAAATATTTAATTTCTCTTTTGCTACTATAAATATGTGTTTTTTTGTTTCCTTTCTTCATGAATAATAGTTATTACAATATTGCTGAAGTAAAACACTGTGATCTGAATCTATTACAATATTTTTTTGGTAACAATTCCACCTCAGAAAATCAATGCAAGCTTTCTATGTTTCGATCGTTGCATATGTTAATGAAGAAAATCAAATTCTTCGTAGTATTAAAAGAACAAATACAAGGAATAACTCTTTCTTTATTTTTTCCAAAAAATTGAGTAACACCATATAAAAATTATAGTTAGGTGACTTCGAGCCAAACCAGTTAGGAACAACATACATATAATTGAACAAAAGCTTAGAAGATTAAATTATAAATCTAATCCAATATAAGTTCCTTGATTAATGTAATATCGTTTACTCCTTGTTCAATCCTCATCACACATATAAATATTTTGCTAGCACTAGGATGCACCCTTAGAAATGGTTCAGGTGCATTTCATTTTGCACAAACTAAAATTTAAAGCAGGGTTAGAATTAGAAATGGATCAAGCTTTATGGACTAGCTTATAGTCAATTATCGACTCATTTCTACCTAAATGGATCACGTTTTGTGGGCCAAGACTGGGGAGATATAATAATGCAAGCCCATTCATCAAGCTTTTATCTCTGGATGTTCCATTTCGGCTTCTTCGTAAGCTCTGTTGGAGCCCAGCTTCTACAACTCTTCAACCCCTCAATTTGTTCAACTGCAGAGCGATTGCTGTGAGAGCAGCTTCCGCTCGTGATGAGTTACATGTGAGGCTGGTCCTTCAAGCTCTGTGGGTTCTACAGTCACACTGAGCTTCCAGCTGACCGCCCTCTGCAATCCCAGGTTGCCATCATACCATTTCAATAATCTCCTTCCCTTTCAATGCAGCTCCTTTGATCCAAGAAAAATAACCTAGGCATTTATGAGGTCCTCGTGGCATTCAAACTCCTCATCATGCATCTGTCTCAGTTTGACTCCTGAACACCTCCCCACTTGGTAGAGCAGTTCCAACATCTCAAGACTGCATGTGAGGCATTCAATGGCATGAACTCGATGGCACCTGCAAGCCTCTGGCCATGAAATCCTACCTTCTGCAACACCAAGCTGGATGCGGTTCCATGGCAAGCAGATTTGAGAGTGTGGAAATCTGGGCTCGCTGCTCTTTCCATTCAAGTTCTACTGGAAAATCCAGAGAGAGCTCTTCTGCCTCTACACCTTCCAGATCCATGCCTGCGGTGGAGGCAAACCCACTGAGAATTTTGGTCTGTTATGATGGTGAAAAGTACCTTCAAGCTATGCCTCCTCGAAACTGTCATGAAAAGAGGACAAACAGTTTGGCGCTCTTTTTGGATAGCTAGTTATCAAGAGATGCACTTGAATGCTGCTCATCATTTGTTCTTGGAGCCATGCAAAACCTATAAGAGAGAATTGATTGACACCCTAAAACCCTGCAGTGTCGTCCCAGGGAGTAAAACTTGGGTCCTCGGTAGGTGTGTGGGAAGAAGACGCCTACAGATCATTTCCACTATTACCACCATTAATATATTTCTTAGGCTTCGCCATCATTCTGTTCCACACCAAGCCAACATGTTCACAATGCTCTGAACGGGATTGGTGAAATGCTGCTGCGCCAAAATACCCCTCAAATTAATCGAAGCCCCCACCGCTTTGTTCATCTTTTCATGCACCCAAACCTGCACCAAAGGAAAATACAAAGTCAGCACAGATGCATGACATGTGCTTAGCATCTCTAAATTGATTGCAAATGAGGCAACATCACTCGGATGACAAAGGCGGCGGTTCGTTCGTCCCCTTCCATGTAACCTTTTAGCCCAAGGAATCATAAAAGAAAGCCATTGCCTTGTTTCATCATCCAAATCCTTGCTTCAGCCGACGAACCCCACGAGGTAACACATGGTTCCGTCGTGATCCACAGAAGGCACGTTCTGCACCCTTACAGCTTACAAGAACTAAATCACCACAACATGGCGAAATCCAACGGCGCAACCTTGTAAGAGAAGCGCCAGAGCTCCATATGAAACGGCTGCGAGAACCCAACGAGGTCATTGTCTTCAGTTTCACCAAGTGATTGTTGTTCAAATCATATAATCTTCAGCTTTGGTTTGGCTGTACCTGATGCATGCGTTCGACTGGGATTTAGGTAGATGAGCAGGAAGCCTAGTCCTCAGTTCACGAACAGGTCACTTTCTACGAAGGAAAGAGAGAGAGAGAGAGAGAGAGAGAGAGAACGCAATGGGAAGAAAACAAAAGAGCATCGAGGAGGGGAAGACGGAAGGGTGAGGCCATCATTGCGAATCTTTGAGCCGACAGCAGCCACCTCCGTAATCATCATCATCATGTGGTGGTCACCTCTGAGAAATCCCTGCAATGCCCCCACCGGCCACCCATCATCATGTGACGCCACCCCTCCTCTCCTCTCGAGCCGCCTCCTTCGTTCCCTGCTTGCTTGCATCCCCAAATGGTTCACTCCTATGCCTGCCACTGCCACTACCACTGCCACTATGAGAAAGATAGAGAGAGAGGATCTACCGGTGACCGTCTTGCGTCTCCTATAAATAACCCCACACCCCACCGCTCAAAAGACCATCCAAGCAGCAGCACAATCTCATATCTGCCTCCAGTTCCTGTCACCCAAGCTCTTCTTATCATTGAAAGCCTACCGACCGAAGGTGATATTTGAAGTAGTAGAAACTCTTTGGAAAGAACCTTCTGATATTTGTCTTCTTTTTTCTTTAATTGAGTATGTAAGGTGGAGGATTTACTTGTCGTTCTTCTGCCCTCTGAAGGGAACGTACGACTCCTACTTCGTTAAAAGGTTTCCAGCATGATATTTGATCTATTGTTTTCTTCTTCGATTGACTCTTTTTTTCTTTCGTTGCGTAATTGATTTGTGTGTCTCTCCATCTCTGTATTTGTGTAATTATATATATATATATATGTATATGTATATATATATGTATATGTATATATATATATATATGTATATATATGTATATATATATATATACATACTCT
The DNA here is from genome assembly GCA_900464855.2 of Musa schizocarpa. NCBI lineage: Eukaryota > Viridiplantae > Streptophyta > Magnoliopsida > Zingiberales > Musaceae > Musa > Musa schizocarpa. The sequence goes on from LS990919.1 coordinate 36,398,802, forward strand.
CTCTCAATCGCACACATTTGCCAAGTCACACGGCCGTAGCATTTCGAGGTCTACTTTTACTTTAGAAGGTTCAGTTATGCATGTAATAGTGTGCTGGCTTTGAGGATTTCTCGTGTAGCTTTTTGTTCGTTGTGTATTTCTTATGTTGTAGTACGGCTACTTTTCTTCTCTTTCTTCGGGGAAAGCAATGTCTAACTATATCTACTATGCTGCTTCTTCCACTTGAACAATAAGTAATCCAAATTGTGCAAAGATACCCTCTTCCCTGCTGTGCTGTTGTTTTCAGGGTGCTGCTGTTCCTTCAGGCCAGCCATGGAGAGGCTCAACACCAAGCTGTACCTGCAGAACTGCTACATCGTGAAGGAGAACGAGAGGCTGAGGAAGAATTTCCAGGTCCTCAACCACGAGAACCAGGCCCTCTTGTCCGAGCTGAAGCAGAAGCTGGCTAAATCCAGTGCCACCTCAAGCCGCAACCCCAACATCCCAGACCCCAACACACCCCCGGCACCCACCATTTCCCCCAGTGGAAGCAAGCGCTCATCTCAATAGGCTGTTGCACTAACCCACATGACTTCTTTTTGGATGTTTTGGCCTGATATTAGATAGATTATCAGTACTTTGTCCAATTGGCCATATTGCAGTCATATGTAAGATCTCCTCCAAATTTTAGTTTGAACAAGAAACTGTTTGACCTCAGTAACATTTAATCCAATATATAGGGTTACATCATTAGAAAATTCATTAGGAACAGTAGGCTGGTATAATGTACTAAAGCTCACATATCTGCAAGTGGGACAGAACAGTTCCTAGAGATGCGAACTCCCCACCAGGTCAACAATTATAGCATCATTCAGATAAATCATCTATCAATTTGTAAATGGACTACAAAGACAAAAGACTCGTACCGTCATACATCATACAATAATTACATAATTATATATATATATATATGGACTAAAAAGACAAGAGACTAGCACCATCATACATCATATAATAATTAAATAAATAAATATATATATATATATATGCACTACAACGACAACAGACTAGTACCATCATACATCGTAAAAAAATTATATAATTATGTATGTATGTATGTATATATACACATATGTATATATATATATATAAGTATATATATATATATATATATATATATATATATATATTTATATATTTATATACATACACATATATATGTATGTATATAAATATATATATATATGTATATACATATATATATATATATATAAATATATATATATACATATATATATATATAAATATACAAATACATATATATATATACATATATATATATACATATATACATATATATACATATATATATACAAATATATATATATATATATATAAATATATACATATAAATATACATATATATATACATACATATATATACATACATATATATATATATATGCATGCATATATGTATATATATATGTATGTAATATATCAATATATATATATGTATGTGTATATATATGTATATGTATATATATATATATATATATATTATATATATGTATATATATATATATGTATATATATATATATGTATATATATATGTATATATATGTTATATAATATATATATATACAAACACATAATATATATATATATATATATATATATATATATATATATATATATATATATATATATATATATACATATATATATATATATACATATATACATATATATATATATGCAT